>AWOL01S0085955.1:11598-29931 GCA_000715115.1 Nicotiana otophora
TTTCTTGACAGTCTTGTCGTCCCATGTTATGTATGTTCATGACATTACCTTTCATTGTTGGATGTTCATGATCCATGTCTACCATTTATATTGATTTTGTTGACCCTTAAAGATAATAAGGAAGGTTAGATAAAATGTACGTTGGTGCTCGGCAAGTATGGCCCGGGTGCTAGTCATGACCCTCCAGTTGGGTCGTGACAGAACATATCTACAATACTTAAAATGATTGGCCGGGTCATTGAAGGGGTCCACACAGTAATACAAACTATATGATCCTTTCTTGGAAACCTCCCAAACATAAAGAATTGCTATGAGATTATATTTATCGAGTTATTACCGATTTGTTAAATTGATTTCTGTTACAGGAAGCACATGAATAGACTCATTATTTTTACCGTTTTTGAGAGGGCATTTTATTTTTATGATAGTTTCTGAATATTATTATACATGCATATTTTCTGACTTGCCCCCAATAAAAACATTGTAGTTAAATCTTATTACTCACTAGGCTAGCGACTCACTCCTCCCTATTTTTTTTTACAGAGACAACAATTGACACGAATGAGTATTTCGTCAATTAGATTATACGAGTTGATAGTTCCTGGTGAGCCCCGCACTTGTTCGCGTGGACGAATAATTTATTTATTGTTATCGTCTTTTCTTTTGAACTCTTAGAGTCGCTCCATAGTCATGTTTATTAGTGTCATAAATATTAATTCGTTATATTGGACTAGTTACTAGTATTGCGCTTTCTTTCCGTATTTTTGAGATGGGTTTAGTATTATTATGTTAGTAATGTTGGTGAAAACTTATTTTTGGTTAGTTGATGGAGATTGTGACTGATTTATGTTAATATTGGTTGGTTGCTATTTGTTTATGAGACAAAAACTTTTGGATAGTCCTAAAACAGGAAAAACTCTGTTCGATTTTCTGTAAAATACCGATGAGGCTTACTTGTGGGAACTTGCTCCTAAGCGCCGGTCATGATCCTAAATTGGGTCGTGACAGAATTGCTCACAATATTATTTGCTTTTCATTTTTCTTATTCTCAAAATAACATACCTTCATAAGTTATGCAGGATTTTGCGTATTATGTTTTTTTTGGGGGTGGGGGGTGGGATAGAAGATAAAATAAGAATATAAAAATTAGTAATACATGGATAAAAATAATAAAATGACCAAAATGTATTAATCAATTTTAAAAATAAATAAAAACATATTTAACCTTTTAATTATGGTTTATGCAAAACTATTTCTTGCATTGAATTCATCTATTACTAATCCTTATATTACAATTTTTGCAATACTAATTTTTACATTATAATCCCTTATAACTTATCTCTAAACTAATCGACCCCTTGAAGTGCTTATAAGTTAAAATTATAGGTTAAATCACCTCAAATTTATGACTTTTCACCTTATAAGTATTTTTGGTTCGATCAAATATTTTGCTATTTTATATCTAACTTTTTGTAATTCATGAAATATATTTTGCGAAACAAAACTCCTAATTTCTTTTCTATTCTATTTCAACCATCTTGTCATTTTCATATAGTGATACTCTTAAATTTGACTTATATATATAATTTAAAAGGATATTTTAGCCTTTTAAAGAAAAGACTTTATTAACGTTTTTTTACCAAACACAACTATTTATTATTCAGTAATTCTATCTCAAACATAAATTATTTTTTATAGTTTTAGCATTCGCAATGTTTTTCAGCGGCATATTTGTTTGTCAAAGGACAAAAAAAGGAAAAGTTAAGAAAAAGAAAAGAAGCAAAAAGAAAGGAATGACCACATTTATGTTTGGCTGTCGCAAAAAAAAAAGACACAAATGTTCGGCATAATAAACCGGATCAGCTTTACACCAATAAAGCCCGAACCAGCAACCAAACAAAGCCTATAGGTCTATAGGAGCTAACCTTAAACATCACATGAACAACAACCCGCCCGCTTGAATCCCATGGTCATGGCCCTTCCTAATCTTTGCTCCTTCTCCAACCCAACCGCCACAGCTTCCGCCGCCGCAACTGCGTCGGCCTCCAACCCGTTATCGCCTTCCGATGACCCGTCAAAGAAAATTCGAAAACCCTACACCATTACCAAGTCCCGCGAAAGCTGGACCGAACCCGAGCACGATAAGTTCCTTGAAGCTCTTCAACTGTGAGTTCGTAATTTTATACAGTTTCTATCGCTAAATTCTATTTTATTATTATTTTCTTAACTAGGGTTTAGGGTCGAAAGTTTGAATTTTTAATTTGAGTCGGTATAAGGATTGTTATGTGAATTTGAATGCGATTCCATTTTCGTCAATGTATTTTCAACATTTTATTGGAAGTGGTTAGTCTTGTTTGCCAACGAAATAGCTTCATTTTACTGAATGTGACTACTTTGCTTATGGCCAATATTTTCTAAATTCTAGAATAAAAAGAATTAGGTGTCTCATTTGAGTTAAGAGTTTGTCTTTTTTACTGATTACCTGTTTTGTTAACATACAGGTTTGACCGGGACTGGAAAAAGATAGAAGCGTTTGTTGGATCAAAAACTGTTATTCAGGTAATATCAGGTTAGCCTAGCACATGCACATCTTATTATACTGACTGGTTACTGCCATCGAGTTAACCATTATAAGGAACCACCGAGTTAACTATATCCTGTTTAACTGTTAATTTTGCCAATATAACATGGCAAATAATCAACAAGTGAGGGATAGCCTAGTGGAAAAAAGCCGAACATGAGCTCACACGATTAACTATCATTTGCCTAAATTACTAGTTTTTTTGTGTGGATAAAATGGATGATCAAGGGACTAAAGATTTATCCTGATTGTTGCAAGTACTTTTAACTTCTTAGGATCACCGTGCATATCTTTTACAGTTGTGGCAGGAGTGTTTGTCTGGTATGAAGTTATAATGGGTTCTGCCTTTTGATACTGCTGATAGAGTCACTTGTTATAAGGAATATGGGTTAGTAGAGGCTAAAAGCGACTTTCTGAAGACTTAGTGGCTTTTGATTAGATCTAGTTGTTTACTTGAATGAAACAAAGTGCACTAAATTTCTTTTTGCTAACATAAGCTTTAGGAGGTGCACTATTTGGTTTTAATCGGAAAACCGACCAAACCAAATTTTTTGGTTTATTTGGTTCGTATTGTTATTTGATTTTCTGCTTTTGAAAAAGAAAAAAAGGACTAACTGAACTGAAGAGTAGAAGTTATGTGCTTATAGAAGAGTTTTGGCCTTTCACATCTTTGGTCAGCCATTCTTTTCTCTCTCATAGTTTTTTCTTCCAGCTTTCCCCCATGCCTTCAATTCTTTCATATGTTCCAAAGGAGCTGGGAGGGCAGATGCATCGTCATTTTTTTTATAAGGACGTTTCATTAAGAAACAGTACCAATATAGTACTGCAGCAAATACCCAGATGCATTTCTGTAAAAGGGCAGATTGGATATCATTGTGAGCAGATTTCTCCTTTTTTAGCTCTTCAAACTGCCGCCAGCAAAGGCTGCTACTCCAGAACCCATCAACTATTTTAGCAATTAAAAAAGGGAACCCATCAACTATTCCTCTGCTTGAAAATCCAATGGGATTTAACATTCACCCGTATATACTAGTTGATTTTCTGTCATGTCTGTGGCACTAGTGGTTCCCCACAAAAGCCAGTAGAAGTTTTAGTATATGGGTCTTTGTGATTTGTTTTTTGTTTTGATTATTTTAATTTTCTTTCTTTGGGCTGGGACAAGGCGCTGTTGATTTTTATCTTTGTCACTTAGTTACCTGTTTTGTTTACCCTCCCTTCTATTGCCCTATTACCCAATAGCGCCTTTCAAACTTATAATATGATCATATTGTTTATTAATCAAATAGAATCCTCAACCCAAATATGATGCCCAAACACAAGCCAAAACCAAAAGAATTGAATTGTAAAATTTAATTGTAAAATTTAGGTGGGTGTGAGGTTTGCGTATCTAAAATTTAAAAACCGAGACCAAGTGAGAAGAACCGAATCAAAAGCAATACTTTTGGTTTTGCGTTATACATGAATCTTTGGAGACGGGTCCAGAGCGTGTCTTAAAAAGTTTGATCACTTTTTGCAGATACGTAGCCATGCTCAAAAATATTTTCTGAAGGTCCAGAAGAGCGGAACCAATGAACATCTACCTCCTCCTCGGCCAAAAAGAAAAGCTGCTCATCCCTACCCTCAGAAAGCCTCAAAAAGTGGTAGGAATCATTCTTTATGTGGTTAATTTTGTTACGACCACCTGTACCTGGAAATAATTATATTCACTTTCTGAATATGTCGGCAGCTCCAGCTCTCTCACCGGTGACTGCATCATTTCAAGCTTCACTTCCATTACCGGATCCTGGATTTGTAAAAAGGCCTGATACTTCTTTGTTACATAGCAATCCAGTTACTATTGCATCTATGCCATCATGGACTGACAACTCTGTGCCACCAGTCAGTTTGTCCCAAACGAAGAAAGGTCTAGTTATTGATGGGCTCACTTTTGTTTAATTGCTGTTGTCTCACGTCCATCGCATCTTAGACGTTGCACTAAAGTAATTGTCTGTTCTGTTATAGATAACGTGAGAGAAACAGGTCAACCTGTGGCCAATACTCATTGTTGCAGTAGTAATGAAAGCACTCCAGGATCAAAATCAACTGGTGATGTGATGGAGCGGACTCAGGGACCTTCATTGAGAGGCAAGTCGATATTCTTCAGATACCTATCATGCTGACTTTCTTTTTTGATGAAATAAGTCAGATATCACTAACTAAGGCATCAAGTAGATGCAAGGATTTCAAAAGATAGAAATTATCATCCCAGAAAGACAAAACTATCAACCTATCATGTTGACTTTTAGACTTGAAATTAGACAAAATTCTGGGCTGTAAAATATTATCCTACAATAACATACCATTGTAATTCTCTCTACCATTCTCTTGAAGTGTTCTGTGTCATTTTTAATGGTTCTAAATTTCTTTGTTTTCTTTGATATTTTCATTTTGATCAATATGGAGTCTCCTTTTTCTCTTTCTTTTTAATGAATGTGGAGTCTCTTCAACTAGTTACTCTTATTTCATCTCAATTCTCAAAAGAAAATAATGTGGTGTCTCTTCATGGGAAGAAAAGCTTCTAGATAAACTGAATCCGTTTCATATGAGTAAGTAATGCCTATTGTGTGTTGGTTAAGTATACTTAATCACATTGCAAGTGATTATCATATCGTACTATCTATATAAGTTAACAAGTAATTTGTCACTATCAGATCCTCTAGATCCATCAAAAAGTTATACATATGAATACATATAAATTGAAAAGTCATAGCACTCTTTTAAGTGTCCACACCATATCGATATTTTTTTCTTAGTGTCTTATACTGTGTTCTGTAGTACTTGTTTATACCAAACGTAAGAGATATAAGGAATGTGAACTATGCTTATGATGACCAATCTCCATAACACAGATGAAGAAGAAAGGTGGATTTGCTTTGAGGCTCTCACAACATATATTCAAGAACATTTTTTTCCTCCTTTGTTTTATGAGTCAAAGAAGAACATTTGTATTTTCAAGTACTTTGGTTCCAAACTCTGAATTATTTTAATGTGTTTATAATTATTTACTTCTAATCTATAATGAAATTGCTAAGTAAATATACACTCTATTCCATGCTTTTTGAATTGATATCTACTTAATTTAAAGCCTGGGTGCTGTACTGATCACATGAAAAAAGCTAAAAGCTTGGGCAGTGCATCTGCTTATTGGTGGTCTATAGCTGAAAGAACTGTAGTATTCGATATTTTTTCTTTGGTGTTTGCGATATTCGATATTTTGTCTTCTTTGGTGTCTACAGAGGTGGTTCACCTACTTGAAGCTGTTAATTCAGTTGAGATATTGATAATAACTAGAATGAAGTTGAGTCGTGCAATTTAATTTGCTCCAAGTATTGATAATAACTAGAGCACAATTGTTTCATAAACTTTTATCTAGTCAAGTTATGCTATCCACAAATTAGATTCTAGCTAATCTATATTGGGTCTTTGTACTCATATTTGACGTGTCTGATATGAAATACGATAAAGCTAGACAAAAGCTGTATGTAGCCTACAAATTACTTACAGACAGTCGAATTGGCCCGTAAGGGTGGAAAGTCTGTGTTACAGAGGTTTCTACTCACTCATCTCTAACATCCCTTGGCTTCCAAAATCCTAACTGAAAAGATGGGAGATTGAGGGATAGTTTATTGTTGCAATCTGTACTCCTAGATGTTGCTTGGTCCTTTATGGAGGTAAATGAATTCAAAAAGTCTAGTCGAGCAACGTTTCCTGCACTTTATTAAATGTTGCAAATCTTGATATTAGCAAGTAAAGGAGATGTGGCAGGTTCAATGTGGGAAAACCTCATTTTTGTTGAATGTCTGTACCTTGCATGGATTGCTTCAGTAGATGCTGGCAACTGCTTAGAGAGTATATATTTGTGATTTCAGACAAACTCTATGTGCCCAGAGCACCAATAATAACCTTAAGCTGCACCATATCCTGACTTTGAGAGTGGTCTACAATTTTCTCTACTTGCCCAGTTTTGGAAAACATAGAAAAGCTTTCAATATAAAAAGGTTTTCCCCAATAAAAACCCAAAATAAAACTAATTGATATATAGATTCTTTAACCTTCTACAATGAAGATTCTAAAACAATAGAGAACAACTTAGAAAAGTTTGTTATTTTCTAAAGGTTAGACCGATGGAATTGAAAGTCGGAGCGAGCCTGATATGAACTGATAAGTTACAGAAGTCCTGTTTCTAGGCTGGACAGATAATGAGAAAGTTCAGAAAGGCGAATTCATGAAAATTACCAACAAAAAAAAGAAAGAAAGGAGAATTCATGAGCCAAAATTGAGAGAACTAAGAGGAGGGAAGGGGTTGATAAGGACATGAAGAGGTGAACAGGAACATTGTATTTCTGAGACATTCTTTTTCAAAGTTAATTGAACATTATGATACATATGCCTTTTACGGTGAAGTTACTTGGAAACCAAGTGGTGCTTGGAGGACAAGCTGTTCGCAGAACTTTTGACAATATTCCTCTCAGCATTTGCTATCCAAAACTTGTCGTCAAGACTCTTGACGTGCAGCCCTAAATTCTTAACTTGGCCATAACATGGCAAAATGGAGAATAAAACGGCACGATAAAAGTCCTAAAGGATAGATTGGCAAAAATATCTTTGACAAAACAAATACAAACACAATTGGAGGAAAATGAAGTTAATTAACTTAAAGGCCGGATCTTTTCATAAGACAAAATTATCCTGGAAATTGAACATGCCTTGTGTTTCTCATATCTTGTTTAATTACTTACATTGTCTTTTCCCAGCTTGGAAATCTCAGAGTTTACTTCTTTTAAAAATCAAGATTTTATTGCTGAAACTCCTGGTAAGGATATAATATGTGATTGGGCAGAGTCTTGTTGTGTTGACCAAATACTTTTGGTACGCACCGCCCCAGTTGTCTAAGACCTGCATAAGGGTGCGAAAGCTGTGCAGCATAGCTTAAAACTGGCCACCTTGCGTAGTTGCAGTTACCACAATCCTGATTACATTTGTAGCCGGGATATGGAGTATTTTCATCTCCTTTCTTAAAAAGCTCTTCTTCAAGATCTCAGCTTCAATCAGTGTATCATGATTGCACTGTCATATTGATTGTCAACCAAGCAATTCTCTGTTAGATCTCTAGTTATCATCATTCCAGCCTCTATTCCTTGGCTCCAAGAGTGATTTTTTTGGGGAAAAGGTGCACATTTGCCCATGTACTATCCGAAATTGCTGAATTTTGCCCTTCGTGATGCTTTTGGCTAATTCATACTGTTGCCATTTGCAAATTATCTTGTATTTGCTTTTGCCATTGACAGAGCTCCAGCGTGAAATGGGTGGACCATACGTGTCCAAATTCTTTGGGAGAATAGGTCCAAACTTAACTTATAACTATACCCTAAGTTTGGGTCTGTTAGGGGTCTAGGGGAAAAATGAGACTTTTCCCTAAAGGCGGGGATAATATTAGGCCAAAAGTTTAATGGACGGTAAAGTTGCTCAATTTCAATTAGTACATGGGCAAATTTGAAACTTTTCCCTTTATTTTTTTAAAACCTAGTGGATTGGCTTCAATTTGAAAGTACCTGAAATCTTCCCTTACCCTATTTTATTGTTCGGCCTTTCACCACTAGACTTAATGTGTTCCAGCATGAATTTCTTCTTCCGTGTGAACTTCACTCCTTTTGTCTGAAAATCACTCGCCTTAACATCTCTCTTATTAATTGATAAAAGTCTGCAGTTGTTGAGTCCTCGTACAAAATTAGAAATCTGATTGTGAATGAGCAAGATGAAAGGACTGCTTGTTATCTGCTCTTTTGCGTGTTTCTGATTGTGAGCTGCTGGATCTGTGTCACTGAATTGTGATCCAGAGAAATATTAGAGAATCAAACAATATCTGCTTAATTTTCTGGTGAAAATGTGTAGTTTTTTAATGAACCGTGGTTTGCAGTACTGGTCCAGAAAGTTTCCTCCAATATTTCAGTGTGATATTTCTTCAGATGCGAAGTATGATATGCAATCATTCCTTTTCTTTGCATTTCTCCCTACATTTTTAAAACATATTTGATCTGCTGCTATGGTCCTCGCTGCATTTGATGGCTTCCTGGTGCACCTGCCTGCTTTGATTCTGGCTAGATCTAAATCTGATTTACTTTATGCCATTTTATCCTTAGCTCTATTTCCTGTTAGTTTCACACTCAGTTCTGTAGAACTACAGTTCTCTTTAGTAAGTAGAACGAAAGATTCTGTTCTAATCAGTTTTTTAGGTTTTCATATAGACATGATGCTTTAGTTTGATATTTGCAGTGCTGATGTTGCTATCAATTGTTTGTTTTGTTGCTGCAGTTTTGCCTGACTTTGTTCAAGTATACAACTTCATCGGTAGCGTATTCGACCCTGCTGTTACCGGACACTTGCAGAAATTGAAAAAAATGGATCGCATTGATGTTGAGACGGTATACTCTCTAATCTGTGTGCTGTTTCATTAGTTCTGTGGCTTAACTGCTCTTTCTTGTGATTTAAGTTTTCCTTTATTTGCATGATACCTTGAACTTTGTGTACTTTTGAAGATAAAGCAAACATAGGTTCCTCTGAGCTTTCATTATTATATTTATCGAAGGCCTAATTATTGCCATTTCTATGCGCATACAAGGAGGATTTGCTCTTATGCTCTATTCAAGGAAGCCTTTCTCATCAAATTTATGTGTGCTACCTGGCATTTACTTAGGAAGGAGGGAAGAGGGACGGAGGGTTTCAAATTTCTTCTTATTGCGATGAATAGTTCTCCTCTTTAGATACTAGAAGGAAAGGAAAGGAGCGTACTTATCCCTACCAACTCTTTGCCTGCAAAAGATCAGAGCACTGGATATAAGATTTTCATAGAGTATTAGATTCAATCTTTATTTGCTTAGTGAATACTTGTTTTGGCATGTTGTTGACATGTATGTGGGCATTCGATCTAGCATGCCAATATGAGGGAATAATTAGAACTTTTGGAAGGCTTGAATTTGGTGTTTGGGCTTGCTTTGCATCTCTGTATATGTGAATAAAGGATGTTTTCAAGATATAGAATGCACCTGAAAACCAAATCCACAATACCCTAATCCTTTCCACCCCACCCGGGTGGTTGGGCTTTGATTCATCATACACACGGATTGATATAATATATATATATTTCTCAGTTATCTTAAATCATGTTTACCATAAAAAAGAGATTAATCATATGCTTCTAAGTAGGAGGTGGTGCCACTGCAATTGATTTAGAATTAATCATTCTTTTTCTTGGCCCTTATCCAGGTGTTGTTGCTGATGAGAAACCTCTCCATCAATCTTACAAGCCCTGATTTTGAGCATCATGTAAGTACATTACTCTTTGCATTCTGATTTCTGATAGCTTTTAAATGGTTTCTTACCTTGAGCTTTTGGTTGGGTAAGGCATCTGCTGGTTCTTTTAGCGTGTCCTCTTATCATGCAGAGTAATTATTGCTTTTCTTTACCTGAAATTGATAGTTTATTCTTGATGCAGAGGCAGCTGCTTTCATCTTATGATATGGACATGGAGAAGCAGTGCAAATCAAGTCATCGATTACAACCAACTTGAAAGTGCTGCTCACTTCGGGTACTGCATAGTATGGTCTTTGCATACTGTTCACCATTTCTCTATGTTCGAGAGTACTATCCTCTGAGGAGACCATATTGAAATTAATGAACCCTAGGGGATAGGGACGAACGACGAGTGGAGGACCCATATAATATCTCGAGAAGCCAGTTGTTTTTGTTTGATAGCAGCTACTATTTTCACATTTCAGAGTTCTGATCTGTGCAGTTCATATTTGTGTACATACTGTAAGATATAAACAGAGATAAAAATTATGATGCGGGAACTTAATATGTAAAGCTGGGTTTATGTAAATTCAAGTTTTGACAGAGTCCAGCCTCTGCAGTACTAGCAAATTGTTTATGCCAATGTAAATGATTCAACAAGCGAGCTTGTTGATTTTTACCAACATGTTTCTGTTTGGTTGCTGCATATCTACAGCTTACTTTTTGTTTCCCATGTCTGATAAAATGTTTGAACTGCTCAATCGTCGGGAAGCTATCATGAGTCGACAGTTGAATATTATAGGTACATTGGCTCGTAGAGATAGAACTGTTTTGGTTACTACTGGCAAATTGCGAAGGTTTTGGTGCAACAAAGTCCATAGAAATCGTCTAGGAGTTTATGGATCTCCTGGGAAAGGATTCTCAAGCTAAGTTGCTTGGTGTTACTGTCACGACCCAAAATTCATTAATGGCCGTGATGGCGTCTAACACCGCTGCCAGGCAAACAAACAATAGTTGATTAACTCGATTATTTATTTTTGTATTTTGAAATCAAAATTTTTCTTCAATTAAATAATTAGAAATAAAATTTGCAGAGTAAATGATAATATTTTCTCAATTATAATATTGAACAACTCATAAGTACCCCCAAAACCCGGTGTCACAAGTGCATGAGCATCAACTAGGAAGTAAAATAAAATACAGCATCTGTCCGGAATACAAATTAGATAGGAAAAATACAAATAATCCTGGAGGAGACTTTGCTGGCTGCGGATCGTAACCTGAAATGCAACTCGCGGCAAGTCCCCGCATCATCCGTGCCTCCGTTCCCAAAGGACCACTAGACATAAAAGTACCTGCACAAAAATGTGCAGCAAGTGTAGCATGAGTACGTAAATTCACGTGTACCTAGTAAGTATCTAGCCTAATCCCGGAAAAGTAGTGACGAGGGGTCGACATCGACACTCACTAGTAGTCCAATAATGTCAGGTACAATAAGGAGGGGAACAAATATGAGGCAAAGTAAATAAATAAAATAAACAACTGTAAATCTGTGGTACAATTATCCTCCTTACAATAAACTCAAGTTCTTAATTAGCAATTCCTCCTCAACCGGAGCACATATATATATATGTATAATGGACCTCACGAAATAGGTTGTTATAATTCGAATTAGGGAAAGACTCACAAATACTCTGGCTTCTTGCCAAATATTACGCACGATTCCATGAGGATATTTTTATAGAAATGCCGAGGCGTACGACCGATCCAACATAAATAATAAACTGTGCACTGCTGAGGGTCGAACGACACAAACCATAGATGCATCTATTAAACTGCCGAGGCGAACGGCCCGTCCCATGAGAGTGTGGTACATAAATCGTGCCGAGGCGAATGGCCCGATCCCATTAGAATAAGAAGTACATAATCCTGCCGAGGCGATCGGCCCGATCCCATTAGAATAAGGGGTACCTAATCTTGCCGAGGCGATCGGCCCGATCCCATTAGGATAAGGAGCTTTGACGGGTCCTTGACCCCACTCAATAAACGTGTGAGTTGTAATTTCTTTAACAAAAACCTTTCAATGAAACATATATATCATGAAAACATGTCGTAAGAGGAGTAAAGTTTTTCGGTGACTAATCATGAACTCGTGAAGTCTCTACAATAGCAAGTCTCTTCTCAAGTAGTAATGTAAAACAAAGGAATTTAATAGGCGGGAGACTGCTCAAATAGTACAGCTATAACATGATGTGAACCTAAGCCTACCCGGACAATAACATGAATGTAGCTAGGTACGGGCTCTAGTCACCTCGCGCGTACATAGCCCCCAGAACAAGTAGCACACATCAATATACAACACCTAGGAGTAATTTCCCCCTCACAGAGTTAGACAGGAGACTTACCTCGCTCTGAAATTTCATAACCGGCTTCAAATCCCTCTAACACCTCAAACCGATGCCCGTCGCTCAAATTTAGACAAATTTCCAACTCCGCTCGAAAAGCCGATAAAGCAACCCTCGGGCCCACGTGCCCGGATTCCAAAAATTTTCGAAGATAAACATTACCCATAACATTTCAAACTCAAATATATGATTTATTCTCAATTTCATGCCCAATTTATGGTCAAAATTCAAAAATACCAACTTCTAGGTTTTCTACCAAAACCCCAAATTTTTCACAATTTTTCCATGAATTTCCATGTTAAAATCTATATATAATCCAATTATTTAACTTGCAATGGGTGACAATCACTTACCTTGACATAGATGATGAAAGTCTCCTCTTCCAAAGCTCCAACAATCGCCCACCTAAGTGAAAAATGAGAGGAGATGAGCCAAACCCCGCACTAAAACCAATCTGCTCAGGCCCGCCCTTCTTCACGATCGCGGGAATGCCATCGCGATCGCGAAGGATAAACTCACTGCTTCCACATTTCCTCTATGCGTTCGCGACCCAATGGCCGCGTTCGCGACCCAATGGCCGCGTTCGCGTAGGCTTCCACAACCTCAGCTCCGCGTTCGCGTCTCTCCCTTCGCGTTTGCGATGGGCAAATCTAGCAGCCCCCACAAATCTCCTTCGCGAACGCATGAATCCATTCACGTTCGCAAAGAAGGAAACCAGATAGCAGCAATCAACAACAACAAATCATTCCAATTTTGTCCGAAACCACCCCGAAACATACCTGAGCCCCCCGGGACCCCGTCCAATCACATGAACCAGTCCCATAACATAATACGGACCTGCTCGAGGCCTCAAATCACCTCAAACCATGTCAAAACCATGAATCGCACCCCTAATTCAAGCTTAATAAACTTTAGAACTTCAAACTTCTATATTCGATGTCGAAACGTATCAAATCACGTCCGATTGACCTCAAATTTTGCACACAACTCACATTCGACATTACAGACCTACTCCAACTTCCGGAATCGGAATCCGATCCCGATATCAAAAAGTCCACTCCCGGTCAAACTTCTCAAAAACCTTCAAATTTCTAACTTTCGCCAAATGACCCTGAAATGACCTACGGACCTCCAAATCCACACCCGGACGCCCTTCCAATACCAAAATCACCGTACGGAGCTATTCCCAGACTCGAAATCCCAAACGGACATCAATAACATTGAAATGCACTTCAACCCAAATTTATGAAATTCTTCCAAAATGCCAACCTTCCCCAATAGGCGCCGAAATGCTCCCGGGTCATCCAAAACCCGATCTGGACATACGCCCATGTACAAAATCATCATACGAACCTGTTGGAACCTTCCAATCCCGATTCCGAGGTCGTTTACTCAAAAATTAAAGCTTAGTCAATTCTTCCAACTTAAAGCTTCCGAAATTAGAATTTTCTTCCCAAACTAACTTCGAACTTCCCGAAATTCAATTTTGACCATACGTGCAAGTCATAATGCATGAAGTGAAACTACTCAAGGCCTCAAACCGTCGAACGACGTGCTAGAGCTCAAAATGACTGGCCGGGTTGTTACATTCTCTTCCACTTAAACATACGTTCGTCCTCGAACGTGCTAAGAACTGCTTAGTTGTCCGAAATCATTGTTTAACACCTCGTGCACCTACTCGTGCTACCACAACCCAGTTGAGCACATTAGCTCGAGCAAATATGAAGATTCTCCCTTTTATTAAGTCAAGTTAGCCTTAGAGCCAAATTCCAACATCTGAAATCCTCTACCAGGTCTGTTCCCAACATACGAACACCGTATCCATTACTACACGATGTACCAATACCTGATTGTATACTCTTATTAAATTTACACCATGCACCACATTATTCACATGACGATAATGACATCCTCTGACAACAATAGCCGAAATCCCACGAATCTGATGCCCACAACACATCTCATGAAGCATATAAGTCCCGTTTCAGCTCTCGCAATACTGCCACGACAGAAGAGATGGGTAGAAACTCATAACCACCTGCCGAATCACAGCTCATGGAGTCTCTCCTCCCGACAAGAACCATTACCTAATTCTGGACTGAATATCGATATTTACTCTTTAATGTGCCTCATATAAATTTGACCGCACTGATCCCAAGTCCAATAATCTCGTCTCACCCAGTACAAGCTGCTCCGGAAATAAGCCACCTTAGTCACTGCCAAAAGTCTCATATGTTGCCACCATGTGCCAACAAGTTACAAACTCGAATGTGATATATAAGGAAAAACGAACTCTGGAATGAACTACTCAACCCACGTAACTAATTTAAACAACCGAAAAGATGTTATGAACCTTCCTCAGAAAATGAGAAACAAAACACACAGGAATAGATATTGGGGAACTGTACTCAACATCACACCGTTGCGGCGCGCAACCCGATCCACATATGATACAGTTACGGCGCGCAACCCGATCCACACATGATACCATTGCGGCGTGCAACCCGATCCAACCATGATACTCGTGGCGGCATGCCACCCAATCTAAACAACATACCCGTGGTGCGTGCCACCCGATCCAACCATATACCCGTGGCGGCGTGCCACACGATCCACACATAATAATCTAAAGAAAACACACATCGAGCCATAATGCTTATACAGATCGGAAGAGCACACGNACACAGGAATAGATATTGGGGAACTGTACTCAACATCACACCGTTGCGGCGCGCAACCCGATCCACATATGATACAGTTACGGCGCGCAACCCGATCCACACATGATACCATTGCGGCGTGCAACCCGATCCAACCATGATACTCGTGGCGGCATGCCACCCAATCTAAACAACATACCCGTGGTGCGTGCCACCCGATCCAACCATATACCCGTGGCGGCGTGCCACACGATCCACACATAATAATCTAAAGAAAACACACATCGAGCCGTAACGCTTATACTCACGAAATGACCGAATATCAACCAAAAGCACGCCAAGTGAAAAATACAAATCCTAGGGAGACGGGTAGCGTCACACGCTATAAAACTCAAGCACAACTAAATTGCGATATATGATCTGCATCTCGAGAGCCATCCTGCTCACATAACACCACCGCTACGCGGGACCTCAACACATTGTATAAATAATCAAGCTGTCTCACAACCCACATGGCAGAATAAAGTATTACATGGAATAGTTGACAACAGAAATAACATCCAAAGTCTAAAGACTCCTCCGCAAGTAACGCTATGCTGAAATTAACACATCTAGCCCGATATAGAGTATGCACTCATATTTAGATCCATTCACAGACCTCAAGCCGATTCTGATCGTACTGTACTAAGCTAATAACCTTTCAAGGACCCACCCCCAAGAATAGCCGTCAAATCTGGAACAAACTTCCATAATTCGAAACCAATTAAACAGAGCACCATTCAGGCACAAATTCTCACATTAGTGATTGTACCACAATCTCCATACTTGGTTCCAATCTTTAATCAATCAAGTGACTACATGTCACACTTATACAATCCTCCCATGGGATATGCTCCCACGTCCTTCCGCACCAGGTAACAAGTTTGCACATCCATACCATCGGTCATACTAATGTCGTAAAGCGAAACAAGGATCCACAATTCAGTACACAAAGCCTCTTACACATGACATTGATCTCAGGTGACGCTGAAGACAGTACCAACTCACTCTAAACATCTGAATTCTTTTCTACTCATCCGAGCTCGTGACATTCTTGTCGACATCAAAATGTAACCTTGATCCTCAACTTCCAATTCCCATGCCGCTCACTGCACCTAAGATACCAATACGTGAGAGTATAAGAATTCCATCATGACTCCTGATCCACTAATAGACTAAACACTCCATCACATAGCAACCTTTTACTTAACTCATTTTAGGAGAACCATTGCAACACGCGACTGAATTCCCATAACCACATAAAATACAATCCTCAAGTAGTGGTCTAAACCACCATAACTCTTTCGGGATCCATCTACACATAACAGGCCATAATACTCGAATGCCTCCAAATAAAATCAATTACGGCCTTCGTCAAGCCTCGCACGTACCGCCACAAATCACATGTATAATGTAACACGCTGAAGGAACTGATCATTGCCACTGTCCTGCCAATTCAACCATTGCTAACCGATCCGACATCTTCTAATTTACTCTGGACTTGCCTTAGGAATACTAGTAGCTCCATTCAAAACATTATGAACCCAAATCTGCACTCATCCTGAGTGACCTTATTTCACGAGACCACGCTTTCTCCAAAACCCACGAACTATCTCATACCCTCCTTATGCACATATTCGCATCTTCAACTGGTACACCCATTCTAAAAATCCTTCTATGAATCCGAAGTTATTTTATCCCATTCCTCCAATGCCACACCGCAGACCAAAGATAACGTAGAACACTCCAAGACACTTTCATAATCCGCTGCTAAAGCTCGATACTTAACCA
Organism: Nicotiana otophora; assembly: GCA_000715115.1. NCBI lineage: Eukaryota > Viridiplantae > Streptophyta > Magnoliopsida > Solanales > Solanaceae > Nicotiana > Nicotiana otophora. Next base: position 28,404 of record AWOL01S0085955.1, read on the forward strand.
TACTACGGACTCGAAATCCTTAGGCACCACACTTTAACTTTTGAATCCACTAGGATCGTTGTTGAGAGTCACCCACTCTGACTTGTTCCCGAATACAATCAAACTCCAAGGCCCTGCTAGAACATGAACACCCTCTCAAAGAAGCAATCGGCTGAATTCCTTCCCTTGTAAAACACATCCACACGAAGCATAAACTCTAAGTCTTCCAAAGACCTGAACATGAGCCGATAAGGCCAAATATAGCACACATTCTTCAAATCCTTTTTTCTCAAATTACCACTGATGTTTTCTTTCCTTAGTCGTAATAACCCAGCAATACACCGATGACAAAAAACCGCATAAGTAGATAACCACGCAATCCAATCATAGACGGTGGGGCTCTCCCACTTATCTTGAAGCTACAATTATATAACCGCGGGACCCACCGAGATTCCTTCTTCCCCATTGACATCAGCTAAAAGTACAACAATGTATTCCAAGCTTGAAGTCATGTTGCATCCAAATAAAATCCATGGACCTAGTCTCTACACACCATGAATTTCCAAATGGCTCCAAACTTTCCTCAAGGCATGTGGCCATCCTGCCATGGAACCCATATGTTACTCTGCCACTCTCCCACTTTGGTTAAACCCTCTCCTTTAAGCAATTACTCGACTTCTGCTTCTCACACTTGGCCTCCTAGAAATTTAACCACCGCAAGACATCTCCCACATGTCTTTCCTCATCCTTTGCTGCCCAGTTGTATCCTTAAGTAAAAATCTATCTCTGTAGCACTTGAACCAATGGATCGCTACCAACTTTAAACCTTTCCGAAGATCATCTTCCTCGAGCCATCATACTGGAAACACCGATTCGATTCCGAAATCGCTATACCCCGTTATTTCCGACAACCGCTTCTCCAGCACCATTTCACAATACCCCGCCCCGAAGGCGAATTGAAGAAGACCACAACACCGGCAAACTTAACGCATCCAATCAAGGACGATAACACTACATCACAGATGAAAATTCCACCTCGCTCGAAATACCAAGTCTCGTTACTCCATCAACCCAAACCTAAACGTTCATAGTCCGATTGCCTCTCCTCCGCCAAAACTAAATAGTGAACCTCTAAGCCGTGAAATGAGAAGTCCTTCTATCAAGTCATTTACTGCCGCGATCCATAAATAAGCACCCTACCATTACACCAACACTATGCAAACGCACGAATCATCATAACAATCAATGTCAAATCTCAAACCATAGGCAATACTGATACTGAGCTAAAATGATAGAACGACCTTCTGTAAGGCGACGAGAATAGCCCAATCAAATACGCAAGGAGAAACATCCCGCACCACATCTGCAGTACCATTAAAATTCCTCGATTCCAAATTTATAACAAGCGCTTCACGTAGCATAAGATTGAATAGGAAGGAAATGAAGGCATAAGTCTCAAAGGAATCAAATCGCACGATGAGGAATCAAGAAGGGAAGCGCTCCTAACAGCCCCGTAGCCTCTCGAAGATAAGTACAGACGTCTCTGTAC
>AWOL01S0085959.1:0-21678 GCA_000715115.1 Nicotiana otophora
AAACTTTTCTTCTTTTTTAAAGAATGGGTACCATTTGCACTTTATCTATCATGACAGTCGACTGTTATCTACTTCAGCAGCTTAGCTGTTACAATTAATCTCCTTATAATGCCATTTTTAAGGGGTGGTTCACTGTTGGAAATTTAGAGTTCTTTTGTTGTGATTCTCTTAGGTTAGCCTTATCTTGCTTGCTTTCCTTCTTTGCTTTTTTATCGTTCAACCTGTGACTTTCTTCTGCCAGCTAGCCTAATTCCTGATAAGTTCATTTTAGGGTTTGATTTTAAGTATGAAAATTTATGTTTGAACCCTGTTCAATCTTTGGTTTGAACTCTGTTCTGTTCTCTTTGGTGTGGTTAAATTGGCATCTTATTAGATTAGTGGAGACTAATTAGAACTTTCTTTTCCTGTTTTGGAGAAACAGGTACCGTGCAATTACAAGTGCATACTACAGAGGGGCTGTTGGTGCATTAGTAGTGTACGATATCACTCGACATGTCACATTTGAAAATGTGGAGAGATGGTTAAAAGAGCTTCGAGACCATACGGACCAAAATATTGTCATAATGCTTGTTGGGAACAAGGCTGATTTACGTCATTTGCGTGCTGTCTCGACAGAGGATGCCAAGGCGTTTGCTGAAAGAGAGAGTACCTTCTTTATGGAAACTTCAGCACTCGAGTCGTTGAATGTTGAGAATGCCTTTACAGAAGTATTGACTGAGATATACAAGGTGGTCTGTCGTAAAGCGCTAGAAGTTGGGGATGATCCTGCTGCATTGCCAAAGGGGCAAACTATTAATGTTGGCAAGGATGATGTTTCAGCTGTGAAAAAAGTTGGTTGCTGCTCCGTCTAAGCAAAAGATTAAGAAATCAGTGAGTGATGACTGCGATTCTGTGCCTATACTTCCAAATGCTTACTGCAACCAGCAAATGCTCCTCCTTAGTTGCATTCAGTTTTGAATCTCTTAGGACATATAGCATTATGTTCATCCTTATCCGCAGGATGATGTCTTTAATCACTTTATTCGACATCTTGTATTGTTTCATTAACTTACCTTTAGTTTGTACACTACTTTGTTTTGGTCTTTGGCTCTTTGCATCTTGCATCTTTTTCATACAATTCATTGCAGTGTTTGTTACTAAAGAGATTTCTACATGCTAATGTAGGACATGTTGAAGGGCTCCTAAAACCTTTTGCAGAGAGATTATCTAAAGAAGTAATATTTCTTGGATTGTTTGATTAGTTGCCATTTATCTTACAGGAGAAGAATTTTGATGCAGTGAGGCTGGGAAAATGACATCATTTGTATTGTATTTTGAGAAAAGTAAATCAAGGTTATACATATATTACTTAGTTTTTACTGTATTTCTTCATACAGTAAATCAGCTCTTGTTTTACTGTATATATATTATAGCAGAATCTTTGTGGAAAAATTTCCTGGTTTTTAGGCATCAAGGTGGCAGTTTGTTTTATTGATCTCCTTCAAGATTTTGCACCTTACAGGAGGATCCTCGACCAATTAGAAATCAATTATTAAAAGCAGTTATGTTCTCTTTTGCTTTATTCATTTTGGAAAACCCCCCTGGGAGAACATGAGAGGACTATGCAAATAACATGAATCAATTTAACAAGGCATAAAATATCCATTTAGCAAATTAAATCATAACCATTTCATTTCATAAAACATAAAAGTTTGAGCTTTAAGCATACTTATTATCATTGGTGGGAGTTCATTAGTTACCACATTTCGTTAAACCACCATGTGTACTGCATGGAGTCCGAGCTCGGCCTGATCGGCTAGTCATCTCACCACAATACCGTTAGTTTGCTAGCAATTTCGTTACTCCCAACTAAGAGAGACTATCTATTCGTCCAAGACAATAGTACGACCATAGTCCTACACCAGCCCGTGTAGCTTTGGGTATTGGCCTCTTTCGACCAATGCCTTCTCGTTACATAATAAGACTCAAAATATTTTTATATCTTTTGGCACCTTTCGCCCTTTAATAAAAAAATCGGCACCTTTGGCCCTTTAACATAATCTTTAGATTAGGCTCAATAGCCATAAAAATTTCTTTTCATTTATTCATTTGCATTTATCATTTGAAAGCTATGAAATCATATTCATATTCATGAGAAAGCATGAACACCATGTTCATTTTCATTTAAGGCTTGAAACATTTATAATCGTTGTCATTTTCATTTGAAAACTGTATTATCATGTTTATTTGAAATCTTAGAAACACTTATAGTCACAACACCTTGTAAAACATAAAGTTCGAGTAATTTCATTTCAAAACACAGGAGTAATGCATGATTACTTGTCCCATACATTAACATTTCATATACTCTTAGACATATAGACATGTATTGGAAGACTTGGAATTTTGGAGAAATAATTCTATGTAAAAGTTCGGCTCAACATATGTCCTTCTAGCTAACTATAGCTTCATGTATCACAAATGACTCAACAAGAGTTAATCTACAAGTTACAATACATACTCAACATCAATAAGATTCTATTCTTGTGTAGCGACTCCGGGTGTACAAACCAAACCGAAAAATCGCACTAAACCAAAAAGTCAAATCAAACTGATTAAAAAACCCGATTAGATTTGGTTTGATTTGGTTTGGTATTGAGTAAAAAAATCCGAACCAAACCGACATATAAATATATAATTTTAAGACTTTGTATAGAATTTTATTTAAAAGATGTCTAGAAATATTTGAGATCCTCTCATGGGATATAATATTTAATAGAACTATAAAGTGCATTCATTTTTATTTATTTTAAATAATAGATTGTATCACTTTCTTATTATGTGTTATTGAAATGCGTCAATCATCTCTTTGTTCTTTCGTATTCATATGCCAAGATTTATTATATATTTTTCGAATTTGAAGTGGTATTTCGATAATCTAAAATTACATATAACATATCATTATTTAGGTATCATAATGATTTTTATGTTTAATTATTAAATTTGGTTAACCTGAAAGCGTACATCAACCAAAAATTATTGGTAGACGACTAAGAAAATAAACTATTATGTGTTACTAAAAATATTTCTCTCATAAGATCACTTTAATAGATCATATATATTTTTTCACTTATCAAAATTTTATTTATAACTTTAATAATGCAAGATTGAAATAATATTCATGTAACAAAAAAAAATTGAAAAATCCGACAAAATCGAACCAATCAAAACCGATATAATGGGTTTGGTTTGATTTTGATAAAATCTGAACCAACCCGGTCCATGTACACCCCGAATAGCGACCATAATTCCTCCATTTAAGATGAATTTCATCGTTTACCTTAACCCGATATTATTCACTAGAAAAAACTCAATTTCATCGTTTACCTTAACCCGATATTATTCACCATCTTCTTGATTATAAACCCTAGCTCAAAATACCCATTTCAAGTAATAGTGTGATTCTTCATACAAATATTATTTTCTATTTCACAACACCTTCCACATATTTAATCCATAAACATATTCAAGTATGGGGTGAAGAAATTACCTCATGGTAGCCAAATCTTGAATTTTAAATTTCTTGTCGTTCGTCCAAAATGAAGATTCAAGCAAGAATCTAACGTTCCCAAGGTCTAATCTTGTTAATATAACTGTTGGAGAGTTGGAATCAGCCTAAAAAGATCATTAAACTTTGGGGGCGGCTCAACATTATTGGTGGCCTAAAGCAAAATTTTGATGGGAGCCTTAACGTTTTTTAAAAAAATTATATATTTTTATTTGAAGTACTATATTTTCTAATTTTTTAGATGCAAAATTATTAATAATTTTCTTATAATCGAGTTTTTCTAATAATTCTTTTTCAATTGATAATACTGTTAATCTGATCCAGTTAGCTTATCGTGAGACATTGTTGATCCTATACAAAATTTTATCAATTTTAATTTGAAAAAACTTCTTTCCCCGGATGCAATTGTTATAGTATATTTTATTCTATAAAGAATATAAGCATCGGAAAAAAATCAAGTCTTGTTATCTTATTAGGTATATCGATTACAGTTTTATTTTCTACTTATAATATTTTCTTTAATGCAATATAATTTAAAAAATAAGTCTAAACTACCATGTCGGAGTGGCTATTATGTTTTAATCAAGGCTAAGTCAATATTTTTTTAGATTTTTATCATCTAGCGATCTCAATTTTTACCTACTAAATAAAAAAATTAAAAATATTTTTATACGCTTCGGATTATTCAAACTCAAGGGTAAATATCAGTAACAAATTAAAATTTTCTTTTACTTTTTGTAAATTTTTTATACCTTTTAACTTTAAGATAATCAATTTTTTGTATAAAAAATTTAATTCATAAAATACTGTTTTGAATTTGAATTTTTGCATCAGAATTGGATTCTATTTGATTGTATTTGATTGTATTCACCCAACAGACCCTTCAGCCAGCGTTCTCTGTAGGATTAAAGACCAAATCCAAGAACTACGTAACTCTTTTTCTCTCTAAAGTAAAAATAGCACGGACTAACCAGTTTTCGGACTGATGATTCAAAAATAGTCACCGTTTGCAAAGTCATTAAAAAATAACCATTATTTTGCTACAATACGGACCTGTCCAGCATAATATACTGGAGATTGGTGCACTTGTGTATGAACTTACAACATATTATGCTGGAACTCCAACACGCAAAAAGTTCCAGCATAATATACTGAAGATTGGAGTATCTGTGTATAAACTTCCAGTATATTATGCTGGAGTTCCAGTATATTATACTGGAACTCCAGTATATTATAGTGGAATATTTTCTGAATTTTAAACAGTGTTTTCGTTCAGATTTATCTTTACATGAAAAGTGACTAAATTTATATTACTTTTGAAAATATAGCTATTTTTCAACTAGCACTTATAAATCTGACTATTTTTGAATTTCTCCTTTCCCTAAACCCACATTTCAGCCCCTTAAAAAAATGATCTGAAGGCTTGCCTAGCTTGTTAGTCTCCTGCGTAGCGTTGGTGCATGGGCTACACATGGCCAGGCCCTTCTATTTCTTCTTTTGGCAAGCTATTGGAATTACCTATGCAAGGTGCGTAGGATGGTGCCTCGGCTAAGTATGCTTTGCGTAGCTTCACGGCGGCTCTGTTACCCTTTAGTAAAAAGACTATAACTTATCATAAGAATATCCAAATAATAAAAAAATTTAATGCGTTGAAAATTAAATTCCTAGATCTTTCATTTGATAGGTTGTATACCACATAACTCTTCATATCTTCGGAATTGTGCTTATTTGAAGTCGGATCTTGTACAAACTTATTTGAAACTTTAATCCATTGCATAGTTTACAACTCGACAACTTCCAAACTTTCATATAAATAACACCATGCATGTATAATATTTTTCTCATCCGATATTAGTCCTAGCATGCAAAACAATGACCAATAAATCATTAGCGAATCATAAAATATTTAAATCTACGAAATTTTACGGTTCTTTACAAATATGTTCCTAACTCCTGTTCCTTATTGATATTGGATTTCTTATTGAATAGAAAAATTACTTACTACACTTCCTCCGTCCCAAAATCAATGTCACTATTCACTTGGAGAGTCAATGTTGACTAATTTCGAAGTTAAATTGGATTAGATCAACTCAATAATATAAAATTAAAATTTAGATATTTAAAAACTATATGAAAATTACTACAAGTGAAAATTCTTCTCATGTAAATATGATGGCACAATATATTTTAAAATGATTAAAATTTACCTAGTTTGAATCTCGAGGAACGAAAAAATGACACACAATTTATATCGGAATTCTTAATTTGATTTGGAAATAGTAACCGTGCATTTCATATTTCTATCCTTTGTTGATATTGGATTTCTTTTTAATTAAACAAAAGAATATATTAGCAAGTGCAAATTAGTTAAATTGTAGTAACTCTTTTATATTAATGATAAATATATTAATGTTATAAAACAATAAAAGAAGAATAAGAGTACTGCAGAGAAAAGTAGAGAGAGTTCTTATTGATTTGGGATGAATTACAATGGAATATAACCCTTCTATTTATAGGGAAAAAGTAACTTAGCCATAAAGTAACAAACTCTAAAATCTCTCTAGACATTCACCTTAAATATAATTCTATTTATAACACTCCCACTTGAATGTCTATTCAAAAGATAATGTGCCTCGTTAAAACCTTAACTAAAATAAAACCTAGTGGGAAAACATTCTAGTGAATGATAAAGAGTTTATATATCTAACAATAAAGATAATGTGCCTCGTTAAAACCTTAACTAAAATAAAACCTAGTGGAAAAAAATTCTAGTGAATGATAAAGAGTTTATATATCTAACAATACGTCTTTTGGTTGCCTTGTTAAAAACCTTGCAAGAAAAACTCAGTGGAACAAAACCTTATAAAAAAAAGAGTATAACGAGTATTAACTCCCCTTGATGAGACAATCAATTCATATCTTTGAGCATTCGCATTCCAATCTTGTGCATCATCCTCAAAAGATGGTTGGTAGAGATTTGATAAAAAAATCAGCCATATTAACTTGAAGAATATGTTACACCTTGAAATCATCATTCTTGATAGATATGTGCATATAATGTCGTGGAATGGTATTTTCAATATCTCCATAAAGGTAAAAAAAATTCTCGTTATCACATTATCATCCTTATAGTTATAGAAAAATATATATGTGCAAAAATTACACTTAGGAAGTGGTACTTAAGGACCAAGAATTTTATATGCTTTAAGCGATTTAAATCCTTCAGGGATTGTCATATAAGTTAAGTCATATAAGCCATATAAATAGACTTTAGATGCATATCAAGTTTTCATGTCATGCTAGACATATAAGATAGATAAAAGTAATTGCACACACCATTGACTTTATACTTTCAATTGTTTGAACTGCAAGTCCAAAACTACATGTCTTTCATATGAAACCAATTCTACTTGAATTGTTTCTCCGGACTTAAGATCCCCGTATATATTTACCGTTATCATAGATGTAGTCGACGAACATTTTATATTGGTTCCAACTATTGTTTTTCTTCATAAAGATATGACACAGAGATCTCTTCATTCATATTTTCAAGTACCTGAGCCTCTCCTAAGACTTTATGAAGTATTATGCCATGAGATCTTCCGGATCACTTGCCTCCTTATTATGATCTTTTGCTCATCTTCTTTATCAAGAATTTTATTTGAAACCGATTTGTCTATACACTTTAAGCGTACCATAGATTTTATCCTTCTAGGACTTATTCTAACAAGAACATTTGCAGTGAGAATATAGTTACTTTCTTTGGGTCAGCAAATGCGTCTAGCATGCTTTGCAATATATTACAGCTGAATTATCATTTTATTAATTTTAAGTTAATATTATTTTATTCGAGGATCTAGATGATAATTCATTCCATGTAAATTTTTCTCAAGTGTTTATCCTGTCTCCCCCTCATGTTAGAAAAACTAACTTGCTTCCTCAACTTTGGAAACCTATTTTTTGTGTGTTATAGTGTTAATCAAAATATACACCGCACATCAATAATAATAAGATAAAATTATTTGGTTCCTCACCCTGAACCACTTATGAGGATAGAATGTAATATACTTTCATATATAGCGTATATCAAATTGATATAGATAAATTTATTCTCATAAACAATTGCTTGGCTATTATGTGGAGGCAGTTAACATATCATTTTGCTAAACTAACTATGATTAAATCAACTTATCAAGATGAACTACTAACTGTGATTAAACCAACTTATCAAGATGAACTATTTTGAATNAATAAAAAAATCAGCCATATTAACTTGAAGAATTATGTTACACCTAGAAATCATCATTCTTGATAGATATGTGCATATAATGCCGTGGAATGGTATTTTCAATATCTCCATAGAGGTAAAAAATTCTCGTTATCACATTATCATCCTTATAGTTATAGAAAAATATATATGTGCAAAAATTACACTTAGGAAGTGGTACTTAAGGACCAAGAATTTTATATGCTTTAAGCGATTTAAATCCTTCAGGGATTGTCATATAAGTTAAGTCATATAAGCCATATAAATAGACTTTAGATGCATATCAAGTTTTCATGTCATGCTAGACATATAAGATAGATAAAAGTAATTGCACACACCATTGACTTTATACTTTCAATTGTTTGAACTGCAAGTCCAAAACTACATGTCTTTCATATGAAACCAATTCTACTTGAATTGTTTCTCCGGACTTAAGATCCCCGTATATATTTACCGTTATCATAGATGTAGTCGACGAACATTTTATATTGGTTCCAACTATTGTTTTTCTTCATAAAGATATGACACAGAGATCTCTTCATTCATATTTTCAAGTACCTGAGCCTCTCCCAAGACTTTATGAAGTATTATGCCATGAGATCTTCCGGATCACTTGCCTCCTTATTATGATCTTTTGCTCATCTTCTTTATCAAGAATTTTATTTGAAACCGATTTGTCTATACACTTTAAGCGTACCATAGATTTTATCCTTCTAGGACTTATTCTAACAAGAATATTTGCAGTGAGAATATAGTTACTTTCTTTGGGTCAGCAAATGCGTCTAGCATGCTTTGCAATATATTACAGCTGAATTATCATTTTATTAATTTTAAGTTAATATTATTTTATTCGAGGATCTAGATGATAATTCATTCCATGTAAATTTTTCTCAAGTGTTTATCCTGTCTCCCCCTCATGTTAGAAAAACTAACTTGCTTCCTCAACTTTGGAAACCTATTTTTTGTGTGTTATAGTGTTAATCAAAATATACACCGCACATCAATAATAATAAGATAAAATTATTTGGTTCCTCACCCTGAACCACTTATGAGGATAGAATGTAATATACTTTCATATATAGCGTATATCAAATTGATATAGATAAATTTATTCTCATAAACAATTGCTTGGCTATTATGTGGAGGCAGTTAACATATCATTTTGCTAAACTAACTATGATTAAATCAACTTATCAAGATGAACTACTAACTGTGATTAAACCAACTTATCAAGATGAACTATTTTGAATAGAAATTCTGAAAATTATGCTCTAAATTAAATTATTGAACAAGTTACTTCACAAGGTTGTGGCTTAATAATAATCACACATGTAACCATCTCATAGATGCATCTTATGTGGTATATATGGCATGTGAATGAGCCCATATTCACCTTTGATATTTCCAGCATTTATGGGATTCAATCCCAATTTTAGTTGGTCTATTAACTAATGAGAACAAGCAACATAAGAGAATTCGTAAAGAACTTTCTAGTTCTTTAATATTTACCCATGTGAATTTTCTTTTATTTTTGCACGTCATACTTAAATTAATATGGCAAAATTAATTATGTCAACTGAATAAATTATCAATATTGATAAACTTCAAGTTTACACCATGACGTGTACAATTATCAATAAACTCCAAGTTTATTATGATATAAATTTTTATATCAATAAATTTCTACTTTATTGTGATATTTTTTTTATTTGTGTAGTACAAACTGGAGAATAAAGAGGGTAATTTTTCACATACATATTACTCCGCTACAAGTTGTAGTAATAGAAGATATTAAATTTTTCCTTTATTTATAGTCTCAATATAACTAACCACTTTCGTGAATACTTTAGAAACTAAACAAGTTTCTTTGAGACTTACTACGATACAATATATTATTGATAATTAATTTTATTTCCCCAAAATAGTAATAACTGGCTCTTCCAGAGCTCTCAATTATTTCTGTACTACCACATATTCATCAATATCCATATGATAAATATATCTTTCAAAGAGAAAGTTTTACCATTATGGTCATGGTCAAAATTATTATAGGCAAGATATGTTGCTTCCATTACTTTTACCCTGTAATAATTACATTGTCATAATATTTTGGCATAATCACCATAGGTATGTGATCAATAACCATTCATGCCATAATAATAAAATTATTTTCTTATTTCATCTCAAACCTCTTTCTAGAGGTGAGTGACATATTCACTACCACTAGCACGTTCATATTCTTCCAAGAATGAATATGTATTCATAAATCACATGTTGTCACAGTCACATCATGAATGGACCATAATCATTTATATGTGCTTTACAAAATTTCATGTCAAATCAATAATAAATATTACTTTCAGAGAGTGAAGGATTATTTTGAAAATCCTTATTGTTCTCATTACCACAATGATGATGATTATAATTTCATCTATTGTCACGTGCACATCCATTGATACTTCACGGTAATAATTTTGTCTTCTTTCAGACTTATTACATATTGCTACCACATTCTCTTATGGGAACGAGAATGAAACAAATTCAATGGGACGGGTTTTCACTTCTTATGCTCATAATTATACATGAATTTGATCATGGCAAGATATAAAAATTTTACCACTTCGTGTGGTTATAATTTCTCACAAACTCTATTAGAGTTATGATTAAAATTTATTGTCCATGCTTGTATTTAAAATCAAATTAAAATTTCAAGAATTTTAAAGAGAAAAATAAAGTAAAATACTTACCTTAAATCCAGAATTTATTCCTGAAGGAAGTTCATGTAACAATTGACAATCGTTATGCTTAAAATTATGTACAAGTTAAGTACCTGCACTAATCCAAAAGCCTGGTGACCACAACAGATGCCTAGTATAGGAATATCAATGCATTCACGCAAAAGGCTCGTGCAAAGAGTATCGTGTTGATAATATGTTATAAAACAATAAAAGAAGAAGAAGAAGGGTATTGCAGAGAAAAGTAAAGAGAGATTTCTTATTGATTTGTGATGAATTATAATGGATAAAACCCCTCCATTTATAGGAGAAAAGTGAATTAGCCACAAAGTAATAAACTTTAAAAGGTAGGCATTCACCTTAAATATAATTCTATTTATAACAATTAAAAGAATTTTCATTAAAAAAAAATGGAATAAAAACAGGAAGGTAAAAATAATATTATAAACCCCGGGAGAGGTATCTGAAATGATCCCTTAACAAATTGCTAAACTATGAAGAGGAGTTTTCAGAAACCACTAATGTTTAATGACTATTAACTTCCTATAGCTACCATATACATAATTACTTCATATAACTACTATTCAGTTGTTACGGTAGTGTATTCGTTGTATTCGCGGTGATGTATTCATGAATACAGCAGCAAAAAGCGCCTAAAATCAGGGCAGTCCAGTTGTACATACATGTATTCGCGCTGATGTATTCATGAATACAACAACAAAAAATTCCTAAAATCATGGCAGTCCAGCTGTACGCGCATGTATTCACATGTATTCGCGTTGTTGTATTCATGAATACAACAGCAAAAAGCGCATAAAATTATAGCAGTCCGGATGTACGCGCATATATTCACATGTATTAGCGTCATGTATTCATGAATACAATAATGACAATCACCTTAAAAATAGGTATGTCCAGTTGTCTAATAACGGAAATAATATCAATAAGCGTGATACACTCATAATATAACTCAACAAAATCAATTCTAACATGCCTCATTATCAACCCAATTAAATAGAGTGATTTTTTAGTTGTATATAACTGTTGTATTTAGTGTGTTTCAATATATTTTTACTGTTGCATTCATTAGATTTAATGTTTGTATTTACTGTATTCGCTATTTTATATCCAGTGTATTCAAATGAATTTGTATTAATAGTATTTTAGTTATTCCTAATATATATTATTACTGTTGTATTCAGTATATTTCATTGGTTGTATTCACTGTATTTTTATTTTTATTTAGTGTATTTTACTGTATTTCACTGTATTTTAAAATTAAATGTATTCATTATTATTTTCTGTTCTATTTTAATGTTTGTATTCAGTGTATTTCAATGTTTATATCATGTATTCATGTATGAATACATGTATATTCAGCTGTATTAAAAAAATATAAACCTTCGAAATACATATATATAGGCAAAAAATAGTGTATTTATATAAAGATATAATATATTTGAGTGAATTTGTACATAATACAATGTGTTTGTATCATTGTATGTGACTAAATAGCAAAGAAGGAAAGGTAGTTCATTGGAGATGGTATTTTTCGGCCAAGCAAAATATTGTATACATTGTATTAAAACTAAAAATGGAGACGAACAAAAACCCCAGCCCTCAAATCTTCTCTGGCGTAAAAAATATTGCAGTGTCCGTGTAGAGGAATCCATTGCAATATCTGGCGTAGAAGAAAGCCGCAGTCTCTTTCTTTCTAATATTGTAGTACAAATCTATTGCAAATATCCAGAGTAAAAACTAAGCAGTACAAATCTATTGCAATATCCGGCGTATAAAACTAAGCATGTATTTTGCTCGAAGAGAGGAGGAAGAGACATAGAAAGAAGAAAATTTTTATTGGAATTTTGAGAGAGAATCGTGTGTTAATTGAAAGAAAGAGAGAGAAGGAAGAGAGAAAGAAGAAAACATCTGGGAAAGAATCTTGTGTTAATTGAAAGAAAGAGAGAGGAAAAACATAAATAGCGTATATACCATAAATACCTATTTTGCTATAAAATATAAAAGGTAGCTATAGAAAATAATATTTTAAAATAATTTTGGTTTATAATAAATAGGGTGTATACCTTTGCTATAGGAGGTAAAACTTCCAACTATGAACTATACAAAAAAAATGGCATAGTTTGACTTGGCACAAACTTTAATAAATAAGGGAAAACATTTTGAGATATATGNACTGGTGGAAATCCAAAAATTAATGATGTCATCCAACTGAGATGGTAAGCAAGCTTATAAAGACATAGGAAGGAATCCAAAGCATCCTCTAGTAAACTGTTGTCAACAATTCAGCTGACAGTGTAAGCTCTTTCTTACATAGATACGACCTAAGATCGTAGTATAAGTTTTCTAAGCATAATCTTGCAACTACATTTAGTTCTTATAATTGGATATCAACCTATTCTTTCTTCAAAATATTCTATACTGTCACTTCTAGAGTTGCAGGAAAATATAGGAAAAGAAGACAAAATCAATTTCAAGCGCAAAAAAGTTTTCCATGTGGATGGATTTGCAAAATCATTATTTTCTTTACTAGGAAGAAGATAAAGCATTATAAGGAGACAGTGGTGCTAACTTCATATTTCTAATTAATAAAATTTCTCACCCACTCGACTTAGTTACCAAAAGAAGCATCAAGCGAAATTTCTTTAACCGTGGTTTTTCTAATTAGATGTGTTCAATATTTTTCTAATCCTAAATTAGTAACTAGTAATCTTGCCATTAGTTTCTAGCTTTATAAAAAAGAGCAGCCCGGTGCACTAAGCTCCCGCTATGCGCGGGGTCCGGGAAGGGCCGGACCGGACCACAAGAGTCTATTGTACGCAGCCTTACCCTGCATTTCTGCAAGAGGTTATTTCCACGGCTTGAACCCGTGACCTCCGGATCACATGGCAGCAACTTTACCAGTTACGCCAAGGCTCCCCTTCAGATTCTAGCTTTATAAATTAACTTTAAAAGATAATAAACCAAGGTCGGAATGAGAGAGAAAATAAGAGATAGGTAAATTTTTTGGGGGGGAATTGGAGGGGTAATGCTTTTAAAATAGGATTTAGAAGCGACTACTTACATTACAAAAAATGGTGAATAGAAGATTAATGATTATGAGAGTGAAAACAAGAATAACTATAAGAACATAAACTAAGAGATATAAGAACATTTCCTAGGAAGTTGATTTAGAATGGAGTTGAACATAACAAATTAGAACCTACTAATCTGGTTGTATGTGCAAGAGATTAACACTTTGTCTACAATGGAGTTGAAGTTCACAACAAATTAGAACCTACTAATCTGGTTGTCTGTGCAAGAGATTAACGCTTTGTCTTGGTTAGTGTGCTTAAACAGGACCTAAAATAAAATGATCGGAGAAAAGGAGGACCTCATTTGTTTGCACTTTATAGAGGTCTGAATCTTAAATATTCAGATCTCACACATTAAGTGCGTTTCTTTAATTTTACAACCACTTAATGGGTCTGAATAGGTCTGAATTTTTAAGATCCATAATAGAGACTTAATTTCATTAAGATGTTACTATCCACATTCACAATTAATTATCGCCACTGCTCATCATTATCAACTAGGGAAAAGGGCCAAATATACCCCTCTACTTTCAGATATTGTCCATATTTAGTATCCGTTATACTATCCGGCCAAATTTACCCCTACCGTTATACTATCCGGCCAAATTTATCCTTACCATCAACAAACTTTTAAAAATTACCCCTTGATCTATTAGGTAATCCAAAATCTCCCAATTTCCTTTTATTTAAGTCACTTATTGTTCTTCTTGCTCCACTATTTTCAGAAATTACTATTGATGTGAATGCTAAAGGTACTAGACTNTTTTTTAACCGACTAAACAAACTCCAATGAATTTTTGGTCTCTCAGGTATTGTAAAAGTCTGATTGTAATCCTTGTAATATTCGATTAAACACATGAAACGTTCCATTACTTAAAATGTGAACTTTTGATCCCTTTCACAAATTATTAGCCGTTCTGCCATTAAAGGCAAAAAATAAAACTAAATTAAAAATTTCCCAAGCCTTATGGCTTATAAAATCACTCATAGATATGCTAACAAAAATAGGTCAACTGCTCTGTATAAACAATTGCACCATATCAGAAGTATGCTAGGCTATGCGCGAAACTGCTTTCAGAGAACCCATTGCTAACAAAAATCATAGGCAAACATGTACAAATCTGCTAACCATTTAAATCTGGATATCTCCATCATACACAACACATCACATTAATCCATAAAGGATACAATAATCATGCGCGGTCGAACCAAAAAAATGTTACATGTCTGTACAAATTCACAATTATGCACGGTTCAGCAAAATTAAGAGGTCTGTACAAATTCAGGTGACAAAATTAAGGTCACCACATACATGCTTTGGACATCTAGCCAAGTATATACAAATATAGATATAATACAGGTTCAGGAACGTTTCCTCTTGTTAGAGAATAAATATTTAGCAAGAGAAGCAAAATGTCCCACTCTTCCAAATTATTCATCCACCAACCAACTCCATGTATTCACAATTTCTTTCCTGCTATTGACAATCCTGTGGATTTGCAGATGGGACAAGTGTTCTTCACGACCAACCACTTCTTTACACATTCCGCATGATATTCATGCCCGCAATCAAGAGTTCCTATCTTTTCTTGCTCATCGTAATCAGCCTGAAAGCAGAGATATAAAGATACTCAAAAAGAAAGGAAAAGCAAAGAAATGTAGCTCCACAGGGAAGCACAGCAAAGAATTAATAGCACATAATTGGATAATAATCATGCATTACAAATCCAAGACAACATAATACGATACACAGCATTCTATGGAAAAGAAACATCGCAACAATTTGGCTGGTGGAAATCCAAAAATTAATGATGTCATCCAACTGAGATGGTAAGCAAGCTTATAAAGACTTAGGAAGGAATCCAAAGCATCCTCTAGTAAACTGTTGTCAACAATTCAGCTGACAGTGTAAGCTCTTTCTTACATAGATACGACCTAAGATCGTAGTATAAGTTTTCTAAGCATAATCTTGCAACTACACTTAGTTCTTATAATTGGATATCAACCTATTCTTTCTTCAAAATATTCTATACTGTCACTTCTAGAGTTGCAGGAAAATATAGGAAAAGAAGACAAAATCAATTCCAAGCGCAAAAAAGTTTTCCATGTGGATGGATTTGCAAAATCATTATTTTCTTTACTAGGAGGAAGATAAAGCATTATAAGGAGACAGTGGTGCTAACTTCATATTTCTAATTAATAAAATTTCTCACCCACTCGACTTAGTTACCAAAAGAAGTATCAAGCGAAATTTCTTTAACCGTGGTTTTTCTAATTAGATAACAACAACAACAACAACAACAACAACCCAGTATAATCCCACTAGTGGGGTCTGGGGAGGGTAGTGTGTACGCAGACCTTACCCCTACCCTGGGGTAGAGAGGCTGTTTCCAAATGACCCTCGGCATCCTTCCCTCCAAGAACTCCCCACGTTGCTCTTGGGGTGACTAGAACTCACAACCTCTTGGTTGGAAGTGGTTTTTCTAATTAGATGTGTTCAATATTTTTCTAATCCTAAATTAGTAACTAGTAATCTTGCCATTAGTTTCTAGCTTTATAAAAAAGGGCAGCCCGGTGCACTAAGCTCCCGCTATGCGCGGGGTCCGGGGAAGGGCCGGACCGGACCACAAGGGTCTATTGTACGCAGCCTTACCCTGCATTTCTGCAAGAGGTTATTTCCACGGCTTGAACCCGTGACCTCCGGATCACATGGCAGCAACTTTACCAGTTACGCCAAGGCTCCACTTCAGATTCTAGCTTTATAAATTAACTTTAAAAGATAATAAACCAAGGTCGGAATGAGAGAGAAAATAAGAGGTAGGTAAATTTTTTTGGGGGGAATTGGAGGGGTAATGCTTTTAAAATAGGATTTAGAAGCGACTACTTACATTACAAAAAATGGTGAATAGAAGATTAATGATTATGAGAGTGAAAACAAGAATAACTATAAGAACATAAACTAAGAGATATAAGAACATTTCCTAGGAAGTTGATTTAGAATGGAGTTGAACATAACAAATTAGAACCTACTAATCTGGTTGTATGTGCAAGAGATTAACACTTTGTCTACAATGGAGTTGAAGTTCACAACAAATTAGAACCTACTAATCTGGTTGTCTGTGCAAGAGATTAACGCTTTGTCTTGGTTAGTGTGCTTAAACAGGACCTAAAATAAAATGATCGGAGAAAAGGAGGACCTCATTTGTTTGCACTTTATAGAGGTTTGAATCTTAATTATTCAGATCTCACACATTAAGTGCGTTTTTTTTAATTTTACAACCACTTAATGGGTCTGAATAGGTCTGAATTTTTAAGATCCATAACAGAGACTTAATTTCATTAAGATGTTACTATCCACATTCACAATTAATTATCGCCACTGCTCATCATTATCAACTAGGGAAAAGGGTCAAATATACCCCTCTACTTTCAGATATTGTCCATATTTAACATCCGTTATACTATCCGGCCAAATTTACCCCTACCGTTATACTATCCGGCCAAATTTATCCTTACCATCAACAAACTTTTAAAAATTACCCCTTGATCTATTAGGTAATCCAAAATCTCTCAATTTCCTTTTATTTAAGTCACTTGTTGTTCTTCTTGCTCCACTATTTTCAGAAATTACTATTGATGTGAATGTTAAAGGTACTAGACTATACAAATTATTCATGGATATTTTTAATTACCAATGCACCAACTTCTCTTGTGATAACGGGTTTGGAATTGGTTTAAAAAATTTATTATTTTTCAACCATATACACAACGTAGAATTTAGTGGGTCTATTTATTGTGTATTATATGTAGCTACTCATCATGTATGTACATGTATATTCAAATATATTTTGTTATTGTCTAGTTAGTGTAGAGTTCGATCGACTAACTTAAGAGTGCACAATGCGTAGGCATTTTATTAAAGCAAAGTTGAATTCAACAATGTAAAGTCTTCAAGGAACTTCAACTTTTATCACTAATACTTGCAAAGTCTCCATACCTTTGGTGCAACGAATTCATTAAAGTTGAGGTGTTTGTAAATACTTTTGAAATTTGACAAGCTACGTAATTTAGATTCTTCAATTTATTATACTTTCTTTACAGACTGTTGTATTATTTTAATATTTCTTTCTCTTATTTTTTTTCCAATTAAGAAAGCAGATAAATTGCCAATTATTTCAAAAATAGTGGATCAAGAAGAAGAATAAAAGACTTAATTAAAATGATTTGGGAGATTCTGGGTCACCTGACGGATTGAGGAGTAATTTTTAAAAGTTTGTTAATGGTAGGGGAAATATGACCGAATAGTATAACGGTAGGGGTAAATTTGTCCGTATAGTATAACGGAGGTTAAATGTAAACAATATCCGAAAGTAGAGGGGTATATTTGGCCCTTTTCCCTATCAACTATCACCATGTACCACCCACCACCTCCATACTCAACCACCACCACCGACTACCACTATCATCAAGTATAATCCTCACCATCATCATTATTGACTACCACCGATCACCACCTCACCATTATTGACTACCACCACTCACCACTCCCATAATTATCAACTACCACCACCACAACCACCATCATCCTCAACCACAACCATCTACCCACCCACCTCAACAACCACCNCACCCACCCACTTCAACAACCACCACCACCACCATTATGAACTACCACCACTTTCCTCAACCACCACCACCACCATTATCAACTACCACTGCCCACCATTCTCAACCAAGTCTCCACCACCAATCACTACTAGCTACTACCTTGAGCCACCACTTTCAACCAAAACAACTATCAACCACCGCCTCTAGTAGGCATCAACAAATATCACCGTTAGTCATCACTACTATCAACTACCATATATTTATTTTAAAAAATAATTTGTTGATAAAATATTAAGTAAATTAGTATTTTATTTAAATTTTATATTTATTAATTTTTAAATAAAAATAAATTTTATTCATTCAAATATTGAAAAAAACAAACAGACTTAATCACTTAGTATTCAGATCTTAATACACATCTTGACATTCAGATGTGTATTCAGACTTCAGATTCAGACATCTTAATCTTAATACACATCTTGATATCAAGATGAGCATTCAGATTCAGACGTCTTAATCTTAAAAAAACAAATGAGGCAGCAGAGCCATCCCAACGGTAATCCCTGCAAATATCATAGGCAAACCTACTCTACTCAAAGTATAAATAAGCACTAATACCTGGCATATGACACAGAAATCAGTTTCATGATCCACACATGCAGCAGTTTCCAGAAGGCAGGGAATCCCAGGGGACGAAAATGTTCTTATTTTCAAATGGCTAATGATTATTTCATCTGACAATCCAGTTGTTACATTGCCAATCTGCTCCCCCAGTGCAAGAAGCTCCTGGTAAAGAATTTTAAAGTTGCAGAAATTTAATTATTAGATGTTATGCAAACTAATTGCGGAGCAGACAATAATACCGAACTAGTAACTAACATAAAAATAAAGTAGAGAATTA
Organism: Nicotiana otophora; assembly: GCA_000715115.1. Lineage (NCBI taxonomy): Eukaryota > Viridiplantae > Streptophyta > Magnoliopsida > Solanales > Solanaceae > Nicotiana > Nicotiana otophora. The sequence continues at coordinate 19,151 of AWOL01S0085959.1, forward strand.
GCATATACTCATCAACCATCACAACAAATGTTACATAGTGTATATAATCGACAAACCTATTCCTCACCTCATAGGACATGTGATCTATGTCCAAGCGCATATCTCTGTGCTGATCAATGGGGAGGTTATTAACTTCACGGTAGACTGGAATATCCAGCATTGCCACTCCCTACATATAACAACCAAGAAAAGATAATCCCACTAGCATTCAATCCCATAATTTCAGATGCATCAAAACAGACAATAATACGACAAAGGAAGTGATGGGACATGGTCAAACAGATAAAAGGTTTACATCTTCTGGCAGAACTCTCATGTTAGGAAGGTTCCGATGTCTAGTATTCCGTTCAAGCATGATAGCCCTTCGATGAGGTCTGTACAACCCAATGCCAGTTGGTAGTGAGGGCATATATCTTGGCCCTGCCTCTACAGCGCCTTGCAGTAAGTTAGTGGTGATGTTGGACGAATTATTTGGTAGGTGTGTGCGTGAGGATGCTGTCATTTGCGGAGGGAAGGTAATAGTCTGTCCTCTCATTCCTGGAAAATTAGGTGGCAGATGATGAAGGCTTGGGTGCCCTTGAGGAATGGGTGGATGTTGAAAACAATTTAAACCTCCATTGCTGGATGTTATTTGATAACCTTGCACACCCATGTTTCCAGCATCTACGAGTAATAGAGAAAAGCAAAACAGATGTAATCAGTTCCTGAAGTTCCAAGTGACATCAATTTCACTTGAAGATTTTNCCACCACCGACTACCACTATCATCAAGTATAATCCTCACCATCATCATTATTGACTACCACCGATCACCACCTCACCATTATTGACTACCACCACTCACCACTCCCATAATTATCAACTACCACCACCACAACCACCATCATCCTCAACCACAACCATCCACCCACCCACTTCAACAACCACCACCACCACCATTATGAACTACCACCACTTTCCTCAACCACCACCACCACCATTATCAACTACCACTGCCCACCATTCTCAACCAAGTCTCCACCACCAATCACTACTAGCTACTACCTTGAGCCACCACTTTCAACCAAAACAACTATCAACCACCGCCTCTAGTAGGCATCAACAAATATCACCGTTAGTCATCACTACTATCAACTACCATATATTTATTTTAAAAAATAATTTGTTGATAAAATATTAAGTAAATTAGTATTTTATTTAAATTTTATATTTATTAATTTTTAAATAAAAATAAATTTTATTCATTCAAATATTGAAAAAAACAAACAGACTTAATCACTTAGTATTCAGATCTTAATACACATCTTGACATTCAGATGTGTATTCAGACTTCAGATTCAGACATCTTAATCTTAATACACATCTTGATATCAAGATGAGCATTCAGATTCAGACGTCTTAATCTTAAAAAAACAAATGAGGCAGCAGAGCCATCCCAACGGTAATCCCTGCAAATGTCATAGGCAAATCTACTCTACTCAAAGTATAAATAAGCACTAATACCTGGCATATGACACAGAAATCAGTTTCATGATCCACACATGCAGCAGTTTCCAGAAGGCAGGGAATCCCAGGGGACGAAAATGTTGTTATTTTCAAATGGCTAATGATTATTTCATCTGACAATCCAGTTGTTACATTGCCAATCTGCTCCCCCAGTGCAAGAAGCTCCTGGTAAAGAATTTTAAAGTTGCAGAAATTTAATTATTAGATGTTATGCAAACTAATTGCGGAGCAGACAATAATACCGAACTAGTAACTAACATAAAAATAAAGTAGAGAATTAGCATATACTCATCAACCATCACAACAAATGTTACACAGTACATATAATCGACAAACCTATTCCTCACCTCATAGGACATGTGATCTATGTCCAAGCGCATATCTCTGTGCTGATCAATGGGGAGGTTATTAACTTCACGGTAGACTGGAATATCCAGCATTGCCACTCCCTACATATAACAACCAAGAAAAGATAATCCCACTAGCATTCAATCCCATAATTTCAGATGCATCAAAACAGACAATAATACGACAAAGGAAGTGATGGGACATGGTCAAACAGATAAAAGGTTTACATCTTCTGGCAGAACTCTCATGTTAGGAAGGTTCCGATGTCTAGTATTCCGTTCAAGCATGATAGCCCTTCGATGAGGTCTGTACAACCCAATGCCAGTTGGTAGTGAGGGCATATATCTTGGCCCTGCCTCTACAGCGCCTTGCAGTAAGTTAGTGGTGATGTTGGACGAATTATTTGGTAGGTGTGTGCGTGAGGATGCTGTCATTTGCGGAGGGAAGGTAATAGTCTGTCCTCTCATTCCTGGAAAATTAGGTGGCAGATGATGAAGGCTTGGGTGCCCTTGAGGAATGGGTGGATGTTGAAAACAATTTAAACCTCCATTGCTGGATGTTATTTGATAACCTTGCACACCCATGTTTCCAGCATCTACGAGTAATAGAGAAAAGCAAAACAGATGTAATCAGTTCCTGAAGTTCCAAGTGACATCAATTTCACTTGAAGATTTT
>AWOL01S0085962.1:0-27839 GCA_000715115.1 Nicotiana otophora
TATATATATAAAGTTGGGAATAGAAAAAGTGACGTGGCACTCTCTATTGCTAGGATTCCTATTTATCTATTCTCTCATTTCTTTTTTGACCTTTTTCTCTTAGTTTCCCTTAAAAAAACTGCAGAAAAAAAAAACTATTTATCTCTTCCTTAAATGTGTTTCATTAATTTCTTTTCTCATTATTTTGGCCACACAAAGAGATTGTAACGTATGAGTTACAATATGCTTTTAACTTAGAAACTCCATTATCACTCTATATATAATCTTCTCTTTGAAAATGGTTAGTGACAATTGACCCTTAGTTGATAGACGAAGGTGGAATTAGGTGGATTCACGTGGTGATCAGAGGCGGATCCAGTATTTAAAGTTTATGGGTTTCTGTCGCAATCTCAAATTAATATACCATAATAACTGGATTCACAGTTAGATATTTAATAAATTTTTTAATAAAAATACAGAGTCTACGCAAAATTTATTAGGTTCCTGGAACCTATATACTATACTCTAGATACGCCCATGGTGGTCATAGGCAGAGAGAAGGCGGAGAAGAAAATAACGTAGTGGCTTGATTTTGATTTTTTTTTTCTTTTTTTCATTTTGCAAATATAAGGGTAATGAATCTTTGAGCTTGTAAAGTATTTATCAGTCATGATAGTTTAGTTTTATTCTTCCCTGGCTACTGCTATCTCTTTTTCTTTTAAAAAGAAGTCTGCCATTAGCAGATCATATAGTTTGTGAATCATGGTTTTTGGTACCAAGAGTACCTTTTATCTTCTTCTAAATCTGAATGGTCGATCTCATATGTTTACAAAAAAACAGACGGATATTTACTTTCCTGATTGGTTGAAATAGCACATACCGTAACTGATAAGACAAATTTATTTTATCGTGTACGTCTGTTTGGTTCTTTCTTTAATTGATTATTTTGTCATCGTTTTCTTCTCATAATGCATAAATTTCATATTGTAGTGTTAATACAATATTTGTTCTAAAACCATAATTTTATATATATATATATATGCATTTATAATGGATTGCCTAACCGATATAATTAAGATTTAGCTATAACTAATTTCTTCATCATTAGTTAAAAGTTATCAGAATAATTAATCTCTTTTTTTTTTCTCTTTTTTGAAGTAATATGTCTATAACTCCGATTGATAAACACATTCCTTAAATGAGGACAATATTAATTCAATTGGGCAATTCTAAAAGTAGAGTAATTACAAAAAAAAAAAATCAATTAGAAGTAATTACACATTCATCTTCTATATTTTTATTTTATGTTGACATATTTTGTTTTTTTAAATGACTCATTGCACTCTACCAACGTCTTAATTCTGAAATCCGTCTACAATTTTAATCTAATTGATTTCTCTTCTCTTCTTCTTCTTTCATTTTTCATTTACTTTTTCTTTAAGAAATATTTTTCAAATGTCTCAAATATAGTTACAAATAAATAACCCTTACAAATTATATATGTATAATAATTATAAATTCCGCCTACATATATGTATAATAATTATCATAACTCTTTAATTATAAATAATATTTACATCTAAATACAATCACTAATAAATATTAATTATTTATAATGCTTTATTATGAACAACCAAAAGGTTAGAGGACTTATGTAACATATTTGTTTTCTCTCCAAATTAAGTGTTGGCTTATCTTTTTCAATTGAGAGGACTTTACCTCAAGAACTTTATTGTTGTAATTCGACAAAAAAGGTATATAATTTTTTTATCTTGGATTTATTTTCTGTTTTCTATTCATGTGTATTTTTTTCCTTATACATTTATTTTTTCTATTTTTTCCCTGTGAATGTCTTACATTATATATTTATTTCTAAATTTAATTTCTTATTTCTTCTGTATTAGATACTTTTTTTACAAAAAAAAAAAAAACAAAAAAAACCTACGCGAAGCGCGGGCAAATTAACTAGTATCTATATTATATTAAAAGGAGGGTAGTATGCATTAAGGCTAAGCCAAGTGGCAAGCTAAAATGAAGCCACTTGAAAATTTTAGGATAAAATTAATAATTAAAAATTATAAATAGAAACATAATTAATGAAAGTACTTTAATGAATCTTATACTTAATCTAAATAGATCTTAGATAAATCCAATCTTTATATTTATATTTATATTTAAATTTATATTTATATGTATATTTGTATCTATATCTATATTTATATCTATATATTGATCCACCCATAGATTTTTTTCTATATTAGCTATAAATATGGAGGTAAAAAATTAATTAAAGGTTATAATAAAAAAAATAAAAAATATAGAAAGACATAAATTGAGATAACATATGGCTATTTATACTTTAGAGTAAGTTAAAATATAAAATAAAATTAAAATTTACTTAAGATATTATTGAGTTTAATAATTAAATAAATTCAAGAAACAAAATAAGATCTTACATAAAGTATACAAATTATTTATAAGGTAAGAAAACATTTAAATAATCAATAAAAAATATTTTAATAAACAAGAATAATAAAGTCATATTAATATTGATAAATCGGGCAAATGAATATTTTATACGTAAAAATTACTACAACATTCAGATATAATATGTTCAAATAATTAAAAAAATACTTTTTTATAATTAATATTTGAATTGAGTGCAATTAGTTTAAGTTTGAAAGCATAACATAATGTTTTGAAAATGCGATCAAATTTAGAAAATAGAATGATAAAAATTATTTAAATTTGAGAAAGTTTTTTAATTTTTATCTATCATATATTAGAATGAGTGTGGTAGAAATAGATATTAAATTCAAACAAGCTAATAAAAATCCACATGACAATGTAATAATATTAGGTATTGAATAATATAATATAAAAAATAAAGAATAAATAGAGAAAAAATATAAATTCAGATTTTTAATCATAGAGAAAAAGGGTAAATTTAAATTTGAGATGAGAAATTTTTTTATATTATGATAAGAAAAAGTTATAATATGGATAAGTCCACGTAACTCAAGTCTAATAGATAAAATCAAAAACTAAAAATATTTAATAATAGAAATAAATTAGAGATAATGTGAGGATATTTATAAATCATAAGTTCAGAAAATAAAATAAATTAAATATACAATACTTAAAAATATTATTAAAATTTAAATAATTTAAAATTTGCGAGAAATATTTTTAAAACAAAATAAATATTTCTTTTATGATTAAAAAGATTATATATTTATATATATTATATTAAAAAATAGTAGTTTATAATGATATTAAATAAAGTTACAAGTTAATGAAACTCCACACAAAACGTAATAAGACTATATATTAGATTAAAAAATTAGCAAAATTATGTTAAATTATAAATTTACAATTAGAAATGAAAGTGAAAAACTATTTGAATTTGAAATTAGAAAGTTTTTAAAACTATGATGAGAATGCTCAAACCATGGATAATACCACGAAATTGAAGCCTTATTTATGAAAAAGAATTATAATACAAAATAAATTTTTAATATAGGTAATTTTACTAATAAAAATTAAAAATTAAATTTGTATCCTAAAACTAACAAAGAAAATTTACGTAAAGAAATAAAATGACAGTGAAAATAACATTTAGATATAATGTGTTCAAACAATTAAGAAAATATTTTCTTATAATTAATATCTGAATTGAGTGCAGTTAATTTAAGTTTGAAAGCATATCATAATTTGTTGAAAATGCGATCCAATTTAGAAAATAGAATTATATGAATTATTTGAATTTGGGATGAGATTATTTTTATTTCATAAATTTTGTATTTTTGAAAATATTACGTAAGGAAATAAAATGACATTAAAAATATTTCTACATACATTTAATCTATTCAAACAATTAAGAAAATATTTTTCTATGATTAAAATTTTTTAAAAATACAAAATAAATTATAGGTAATTTTACTAATGAAAAGTAAAAATTAAATTTGTATCTAAAGATAAAAAGAAAGAAAATTTAACTACATCTAATACAAAAATAATTATAAGAGAACTCAATACATTTGGAACATAATCATCAAATAACTTATTTATTAATATTTTAGACTAATTCAAATTTTATAATTTAAAATAAAATATGATATTATTTTGGTTATAGGTAAAACATTAATATTAAAACTAATTAAAATTTATAGTAGGGAAGAGAATGTATAAAAACAATAGAGGTTGTGTGAGGATACATGTACTTTAAATTAATATAAAAATAAATAAATTAAAAAATTAAATTAGATTTAAAAATATTACAATGAATTTAAATGATTAAAAAATTCCGAATAAGAGGATACAAGCATAATAATATACCAAATTTCAAGAATAAAATATTTATATTTATTAAAGACTATTAAAAGGATAATAAGCAAGACATTAATTTAATTATTAAGCTAATAAAAAATTATATGATAGTGCAATAATATTAAATAATAAATAATACAATAACTATAAGAAAAAAGAAAAAGAAAACAGAATTTGCGTAAAAATGATGTGATGAATAAAACATATTTGACTTTCAGATAAAAATAAAGTGATAGTAAGAGTTTTGTTAAAATAATATGATCTAATGTGCTCAAACAAGACAGATCACAACATGATATGTTTAGTATTCTTTAATGTTGACAGCGAGACGAAATGCAAGTACTAACATCAAGGGGTTAAGTTGCTACAAATATTTTAAAAAACAAAGTTGTGCACTACGAGATTTGAACAATAATTTCATATCCTACTTCATAATTAATATCTAATCTTATATAATTTTTATCTAAGAGGTTTTATATTTTAAGGTTATTTGCACATGATTCAAACAACCTACATCACAATTTGACATGATTTGTGTCCGCGCATCGCACGAGTACTAATACTAGTATATATAAAAGAGGAAAATAGGAAAGGAGGTGACACCTCTCTTAAAGCCAAGGATCCTTTTTTTTTCCTCCGTTTTTGACCCTTTTTGTTCATTCTTTGCTTCTTTTCCTCTTTTCAACTGTTTATTTATTATTTTTATATAAGAAAGAATATGAAGAGTTGTGACTGCATTGAAGCGACGCATCTTTCATACACAAATGGAATAGATAGACAACCGTTTTGTTCGATATTTATTACTTTCAATAACTATCCATATAATATTTCTTTTAAGACATTCAGAAACTTTTCAGTTTTTGGTACTAGATGAATGAAAATAATGGCCATCTTGCAAACTATATTATGATATGCGGTGTGGAGACTGAAAATACCAAGATGCAGGATGGCAGCAATAGCTATATGAAGGGAATTCCAAACAACGATTCTAGCGATGGCAACACTAGCTATATGAAGGGAATTCCAAACAACGATTCTTGCGATGGCAGCAATAGCTATAGGAAGGTGATAGAAACTAAGGGTCCACCAAATTATATAGAGAACCAAGTTCTCTGTTAGTTTACACAGAACGCATGCACACAACAGTAAGTAAAAGACACAGTAGACTTTTACGTGAAAAACTCCCAACTCACGGGATTAAAAATCACGACCTACCCTTGTAGGATTTCAACTTCACTACTGAGCAAACTTCAGATTACAAACTGTTGTGACCTAGGAATTAACCTCTTAATCCCTCACTAACTTGTAACAACTCTATTACAAGCCCCTTTGTAATAATTCTATTATAAAGCTTACAACTCGACAAACTCTAGCCAAGACACAAACGTATATATGGTTTATGATTTTACAATGGTTTCCTACACAATGCTTCTAACTAAATTAAGTAGGAATTACAAGTAAATTATTTTCACAAAGGTGCTACACAACTAAGGACATATGATGACTCAATGCAGGAAACTGGTCCTTCGTTATGTTGCTCTTTGTTCTTGACGCCTTGAATATCACTTGCAAGTTGGCAATACACTTGAGAGAGAGCTTGATCGATTTTGAATGTGCAATTGTATTGTTTTTGCTTTGCTTCATGTTAATATTACATAAGTGATATCACTTGAATGATACAAGCATGTTTGGTACAAAGGCATTCCCTATAAAGTGACTGCTCCACTGTTTGCACTGTTGCGTGTGTGTAGAGGAACGGTTGCAGTCACTTTACAGCTGTAGGGAGTTGACTGGTAATGTCAGCAAGGGAACTGATGTCGATATGTTCCCTCTGGTATTTCTTGGACTCTGAAAGTTGGAGCATGTCCCAGACTTTAGACTTGTTGATCTTTGAGCACTAAGAGGATGTGAAATAGGTTCCCCATCTGGTTCTTAACATTAAGTTTGTCAGATCATCAAAACATAGCAGGACACATAACTTATCATTTTTTTCCTTTTTGATGATGACAGACTTGTAATTGAAATTACCCCTGAGCATGTGTTGTTCCCCCTCTTGTTCCCCCTGAATTAATAAATTCCCCATGAGCCTGTGCTTGTTCCCCCTCAATAATCTTTCCCCCTTTTGACATTATAAAAAGATTAGGCACAAGCAACAAGCAAAAAGAATTCTAGCCCGGTTAACTCATGCCACATGTGTGCACAAAATTATGACTAAAATCATAGCAGAAGAACAGTATAAGCACAACAAAAGGACGAGAAATTCATTAATTTTGGAAATAAACAGAGAGTAGTTCCATTGTTACACAATCACCACAAAATAAAAATAGCAGAAAAAGATACCAGTCATCAAACATAAGCAAAAACAGGAAATAGAAACAACTTGAACTTGATCTTGACACTGGGAAGGGAATGACTCTAAGGAGCACTGGAAGGGGGAGGCAGAGACGAAGAGTCAAGAGTTCTAAGGAGGATATCCATTCGAGCATTTGCAGACCCTTACTTATTGAGCAACCTCTCCTTCAGGTCCTCGACCTGTTTCTTGAGATCAGCATTTTCTTCGGTCAGGCGGGCAACCTCTACGCTTTGTGAGCTACTGGAACCAGGTGCCTCCTAGTTGACCCTCAAGGATAACATTCATTGCCTTCAACTTCCTTATCTCTTCATTAGCGATATTCTGAGCTTCAATCAGTTGAGAGATAGTGGAATTGTTGTCAACCCCTCCTTTCTTATCGATGCACTCACACTCTTCCAAGGTGGTTTTGGAGAAACTCTGCTTACGAGTACCCATGGTGACCTTTCCCAAGGGAACTTTGAAGAACTCAAAAACTTTGGTGAGAAGAAACCCATAGGGAAGCCCATGATTACCATCCTTGAAATCTGCTACCTTTTTCATGTGCTCAATCATGATTCCCGGCAAATTTATAGTGGAGTATGCATCCAGTGCTTCCATGAGGAACAATTCTGCTCATGCTGTAATAGAGCATCTTTCTATACGAGGGAGCAACACCTTGTTCACCATTTCGAATAGAAACTGGTAAACTGGAAGGGGGGACTTCTAGTGTACACGTTCCCCCTTCTGCACTGCATCATCCTTCAGAATGGCATTTCTGAAGTTTGACGAATAAGTCCTCTCAATGGAGGATATTCCGTCAGTAGGAACACCCAAGATGGTTCCCAACACAGCTTCAGCCAATACAAAATCAACCCCATCCACCTTCATGCAGATGTTATCATCCTCGACTGTGAAAAAATCAGCATAAAAACTGCGCACTTCGGCCTCATATACTGTAGGACTCTCATTTGTGAACAAAGGTGTCCACTGTTGAAAGTCACAGATATCAACCAGTTGGCGCATTCCTGGCATGCAGATTTTCCCTTCCTTCATTCTTGGCCACCCTCACCTTGGTCCTTTCTGAGGAACCAGGCCCCTCATTGGCACCAGCCTTCCGTTTCACTGATTTTCTCATACATTTAGCTTTCTCTACAGGTTTTTCATTCACCTTCTCAGACACAGATTTCTCAGACACGTTCTTACGAGACCCCTCAGTCACTTTTTCTCCAGACTCACCCACTTCAACATTACTAACTTCCATCACTTTCACAGATGGATCTTTTTCATAATTTTGAACCGCAGGTTTCTTGGAGGATTTACGGATTAAGGGACTGGGTTCCTCATCCACCTCCTCATCAATATCCATAACAAGAGATGTAGGCACCACCTCTTCATGTACTAACTTTTCACCCTTCACCAACCTTCTCCTCTTCTTTTCTTTCTTCAGAGCTGACTCAAGAGCCTCCTTCTGTTACAGCCTAGTAGTAGGTATTTTAAGAGTGGGTGTTTTGGGAGTTTCCCTACTACTCCTAGCACTAATAAAGCTTGCAAAATCCACATTATCATAGTCTTCTTCACTACCTTCATTCTCCTCCTCAGACAGAGATCTCATCTTGGGAGCAACAATGGCCAATGGCTCAGCATAGAAATGAGGAGAGGGAGTGGGAACAGTACTGACCTGGGGTTCTTTTGATGAATAGGGGGTTTCATCCTAAGTAGGAGTAGAGGGCTCCTCTTGGGCGTAGGGATCAGGTCCCTCGAGTGGTTCCCCAATAGTACTTTTAGGTCCCAAATTTTCGATATGCACCAGTTCCCTACCCTCTTCCTGTAGACTCTCATCTTCCCCCTGAGATCCATTGGTTTCAGACACACCTTCATAGCAACCATCCACACACCCCTCAGCAGCTATTGACAACATATTTTCTATGGCCTCTTGTTCTTCTAAGCCCAAAGGAAACTCAGAATGCATAGAAGAAATATTACTTGTAAGATCTGCAGCATTCAAATCGATACTTGGGGTAGTCATTGTGTTAACCACACTTTGGTGTGCCTCAGAATTCTGTTCTAAACGCAGACTGGAAACTTCCTGATGTTCTTCTCCCTCTACTGTTTCTCCCTCAGACATTTTTTCCGGCGAGGCAGAGGGAGAGGTCGTAGCCATAAACCTCTTAGGATTCAAAGTTTTGCGACTCCGATGAGAACCAGAACTTGATTGGGGTGGAGAAGAGGCGGTGGGTGGTTGGGAATCTTGCTTAGGGTTTGGGCTATGTGGAGTAAGGTGCTTAGACTCTGTCACTGGTGCTTCAAGAGATGAAGATACACTAGGGACAATACTGGGGATATTTGAGGCTTCGAGATTCTCAGACATTATAGAGTGTAATGAGAGTTTATGAAAGAAGAGAGTGTTTGGCTATTGAGAGAAAAAGGAAAATTTTGGATTTTGATGTGAACAATTGTGAGAGTGACGGAGTTTGGGTTTATTACAAAGGGGTGAAGTACCGGTTGGGAACGAGTATTTATTTTCTAGGTAGATGAGTCGTTTTGTAACAGGTAGGACATATGGGTTCCCAAAAAAAGAAGAAGTTGACAACTTAATGACGTGACACCTTTTTTAGCCATTTAAAAAGTTGTTCATGAGAGTACAAAAAGAACTACTAACCTGTGTCACATGAACCAGGTTCTCTAACAGATTTTGTAAATGTGATGCTCTTCCTTTTGCGCAGATGCAATACATTAGCTCCTTGTTTGCTCTGTAATTGTCATATGTGTCTACCTGTAACGGTATAGAAATGAGTGAGACCTTGCCAGAAAACACTCTTTAGCAATTTCACTTGTACACATGTTTCATAGCCAACCAGGTCCTCAACTTGATTTTGTCAACCCTAGTGCAAAACGATTCTTTTCAAAGTGCTCTCTACTCAGTGCTTTGGTGAAGATCTCTGCAATTTGATCTTCTGTGTTGCTGAACTTCATGCAGATAAGCCATTTTTCAACATTGTCTCTGAGAAAATGATATCGCACATCAATGTGCTTTGTTCTTTTATGCTGAACTGGGTTCTTTTCCATGTTGAGAGCACCGGTGTTGTTAAATAGTAACGGCACACAATCATAAAACACACCAAAATATTCTAGTTGATGCTTGATCCACAGCAGTTGAGCACAGCAAGAGGCAACCACCATATATTCAGCTTCTGCAATTGAAAGAGCCACTGAATTTTGTTTTCTTGTACCCCATGAAATTAGACACAAACCCAGAAAGTGTGCCATGCTAGAAGTGCTTTTACTGTCCACCAGATAACCAATATAATCAACATCAGCATACCCAATCAAGTCGAAGTTGTCTCCTGAGGGGTAGTAGAGAAGTAGGTCATGCGTTCCCTTTAGATATCTCAGGATTCTCTTGGCAGCCTTCAAATGAGATTCCTTTGGATTTGATTGAAACCTGACACATAGTCCCACACTAAAAACGATATCTAGTTTACTTGTTGTAAGATACAAGAGTGACCCAATAATACCTCTATACATGGTCTCATTCACAGGGGAACCAGGTTCATCCATGTCCAGTCGAGTGCAGTGGCAATAGGAGTGTCAATGACTTTTGAGCTTTCCATTTCAACTCTCTTCAGAAGCTCTTTGATGTACTTCTGTTAACTTATCATTGTGCCCTTAGGAGTTTGTTTGACTTGCAGGCCTAAGAAGAAATTTAATTCTCCCATCATGCTCATTTCAAACTCACTTCCCATGAACTTTGCAAACTCCTCACATAGAGAATCATTTGTTGCACCAAAGATGATGTCGTCAATATAAACTTGCACAATGAGCAGGTTCCTCCCTCGTTTCTTCAGAAATAAGGTGTTGTCAATTTTTCCTCTTGTAAAACCATTTTCTAGAAGAAATTTAGACAACCTTTCATACCATGCGCGAGGAGCCTACTTCAGCCCATAGAAGGCCTTGCTGAGTTTGAAAACATGCTCAGGATGCTCATGACATTCAAGTCCAGGAGGTTACTTGACGAAGACTTCTTCTTTTAGAAAGCCATTCAAAAATGCACTTTTGACATCCATTTGGAACAATTTGAATTCCATATGAGAAGCAAATGCAATAAGGATTCTGTTGGCCCCCATTCTAGCAACTGGGGCAAAGGTTTCATAATAGTTGTGAGAGGGTACAGGTATTTCTAAACGTGATCCTTGGTTATCGTGAGTTTCGCTTCTCAGCTCAGCATATGGGGTTCCTTGGACAACATCAACAACTCTGTTCTCAGCTTTAGTTGTTGTGATTGAGGAACTAGGTTCCTTCACATCAGTTGGATATACAGCTACACCATCATTATTTGATTCCTTGACTTGACTCATCATGTCAGCCTTACCATTTTCCATGTCTATGATTTCACCAGGAACAACTGACTGTTCTCCATCTTGATCAATCTTATCATGTGAATATTTCCCGCAAGGATGGTGAGATTCATCAAAGATCACATGTATGATTTCCTCAACACATTGAGTTCTCTTGTTGTACACTTTGTAAGCTTTGCTTTGTGATGTATAGCCCATAAATATTCCTTCATCACTTTTGGCATCGAATTTTCCAAGTGCTTCCTTGCATTGTTGAGAACAAAATATTTGCAGCCAAATATCCTTAAATGTGTCAACTTGGGTTTCCTCCCGTTCAACAGTTCATATGGGGTTTTGTTAAGGAGGGACCTGATCATGCACCTGTTCACCAAGTAGCATGCAGTATTGACTGCTTCTGCCCAGAAATATTTTGCAATGCCACTGTCAATCAACATTGTTCTTGCCATGTCTTCAAGAGTCCTATTTTCCCTCTCTACAACACCATTTTGTTGAGGTATTCTTAGAGCTGAAAAATTATGAGTAATGCCATTTTCAGCATAGAATTCGTCGAATTTGGCATTGTCAAATTCTGTGCCGTGATTAGACCTTATACATACTACATTATGGCTCATCTGCACCTGGATCTTTTTCACAAATGCAGCAAATACTTGAAAAGTTTCATCCTTAGTTCTGAGAAACAGGGTCCATGTGAATATGTAATAATGTCTACTATAACAAAAATATACTTCTTTCCTCCTCTACTTGGCACCCTCATAGGTCTACACAGATCCATATGAAGGAGATCAAGTGTCCTTGAGGTACTTACTCTTTTTTTTGGGGGGTTGAAGGAGGATCTGACTTGTTTTCCCTATACACATGCATCACACACCTTGTGATCCTTGAAGCTTGACTTGGACAAGCCACGAACCAGGTCCTTCTTGAATAATTTGTTCAGCAACATAAAACTTGCATGACCCAATATTCTATGCCACAGTTCAGCATCATCATCAACAGCACTCAGACAACTCAGATCCCCATTTTTCAAGGACTCAAAATCAACAACATAAATGTTTTTGTATCGTTTAGCCACAAGAACTACCTCACCAGTCACAAGATTTGTGACCGTGCATATTTTTGACACAAATTTCACTTTGTTTCCCTTGTTACATATTTGGGAAACACTCAGCAGACTGTACTTCAAGTCGTTCACATAGTACATATTTTCAATTGAGTGAGCAAGAGACTTCCCAATTCTTCCAACTCCCAGTATATATCCCTTTTTGCCATTTCCAAAGGACACACTCCCTCCTTGCAGGGCTTTAAGTGAAAGGAAATCATTTGTGCTTCCAGTCATATACTTAGAGCAGCCACTATCTACCATTTTTGGTTGCTTCCTTTCATTTCTCCCTGCACAAGAAAATCAAGGGTTAGATTTAGTAACCCAAACAAGTTTGGGTCCCTTGTAGTGAGGAAAAAGGTGAATCAGACTTCTTCTTGTCCAGGCATGCAATATATGTTTTTTAGTGGAGGGACCAGGTTCCTTAGCAGTAGTTACCTTTTCAACAAACACCTTGTTTTTCTGTTGGGACTGAATTCTAGCCTTACGGTTTTCTTTAAAGTGACCATTGTTGCCACAGTGAGTACGAATCTAGTTATCAGGGACAATAACATACTTGCTATGTGGGTTGTAGGGAGTCTTTTCTCTTTAGAACCCGACTCCCTGCATGTTCCCACCATTGCTTGTATAAATGGAAGCAATTGCATCAGAGGACCAGGTCCACTTTAGAGATTTTTCGAGGTCACTTTTAACTTTGCCTAGGTCTTCTTGAAGTTACCTGTTTCTTTCAAGTTTTGCACACATATTAGATTTCACAGTTTGGAGTTCATTTTCAAGCTTAATGTGTGCCTCACTTGAAACTCCCTTTCCCTTTTGGGTGATCTCATGCCTACCTTCACTTTTTAGTTCCTCAATTGTTTCCTTTAGGTCCATGACTACTACTAATAAGTCATCTCTCTCATGCTCTATGCTAGCAATCTTTTCAGTTAGAGCTTCTTTATAATTTCTTAAGCACTCAATGGTCTCTTTTAAATTGACCACGACAACCACTAGATTATCCCTCATAGTTAATGCATTTTATCATTTATAATACTATGATAAGAATCAATTAAAATATTTACCAAAGATATAAGCTTTTTATGAGAATAGGACTTCAAATTTCTTTGAACGTCCAGAAAGTTTACCTCATCATCATCGTCCGATTTTGCCATCAAGGCAAAGATAGAGTCATATTCAGTTGCTTTACTCTCTACTGCCATCATGGAGCTGTCACATTGTTTATCATCCTCTCCAGATTCGATGGAGGAGTCTCCCCATGCAGCAAGAGCTTGCTTCACAACATTGTCAGCATCATCTTTTCTCTTGAATCGTTTGTCAGGAACCGGGTTCTTCTTGGCTGCTTTGTCTGTGTTGTGTTTGTACTGATCTTGCTTGAGGAGGGGGAAATCCTTGATGAAATATACTAGCTTCCCACACTTATGACATAGGTCATAGCCTCTTGGCTTGCTAGATCTGCCCCTTTTTGGAATACCTCCATTTATGCGAACCATTTTCTAAAATCTCCTTGTCAGGTAAGTCATATCGGCATCCTCACCACTTGAGTCATTTTTGTTTGTCTTGAGGACCAAGTTCTTCTCCCTTTTGGGTTCTCTTCTCTCATTATCCCTCTTCTTCTTCATTTCATAAGTTTTCATATTGCTAATGAGTTCATCAATGGTCAGATTCTGCAGACCTTTTGCCTCTGTGATAGCATTTACTTTGCTTTCCCAGGATCAAGGTAATATGCTGAGTATTTTTCTAACAAGCTTATTTTTGGAATTATTTCTCCTAGAGAATGGAGATTATTGATGATAGAAGTGAAGCGAGTGTGCATGTACTGAATGGACTCATCATCCTTCATCATGAATAGCTCATACTCAGTGGTTAGCATATCAATCTTCGACTGTTTGACTCGAGTAGTCCCTTCGTGTGTCATTTGGAAAGCTTCCTAGATCTCCTTGGAAATTTGGCAGGCAGAAATCCGGTTGTATTCATCTGGTCCAATACCACAGAAGAGGATCTTTTTGGCTCGGAAGTTCTTCTCTATAGCCTTTCTGTCAGCATCGTTGTATTCTTTCCTAGTCTTGGGAACTGACACTGCTGGTTCTCCAATAGTCTTCATAGGAATAAAAGTACCATCTCAGATGACATCCCAAAGTTCTGAGTCTTCATCCATGATAAAATCATGCATCCTTGTCTTTCGCCATCCATAGTATTGTCAATTAAATCGTGGTGGTTTGTAGGTTGATTGACCTTCTTCAAAGTTTGGTGGAGTAGCCATGAGGATCCTTTCTAGGTGTTAGCCTGATAGAAAGAATCTGCTCTGATACCAATTGATAGAAACTAAGAGTCCACCAAACTATATAGAGAACCAGATTCTCTATCAGTTTCCACAGAACGCACACACACAACAGTAAGTAAATTACACAGTAGAGTTTTACGTGGAAAACTCCCAACTCACGAGATTAAAAACCACGACCTACCCTTGTAGGATTTTAACTTTACTACTGAGCAAAATTTAGATTACAAACTGCTGTAACCTAGGAATTATCCTCTTAATCCTTCACTAATTTGTAACAACTCTATTACAAGCCCCTTTGTAATAACTCTATTACAAAGCTTATAACTCGACTAACTCTAGCCAAGACACAAACATATGGTTTATGATTTTATAAGGGTTTCCTACACAATGCTTCTAACTAAACTAAGTAGGAATTAGAAGTAAATTATTTTGACAAAGGTGTTACACAAATAAGGACATATAATGACTCAATGTAGGAAACTGGTCCTTCGTTATATTTCTCTTTGTGCTTGACGCTTTGAATATCACTTGTAAGTTGGCAATACACTTGAGAGAGAGCTTGATCAATTCTGAGTGTCCAAGTATATTATTTTTGCTTTGCTTCATGTTAATATTACATAAGTGACATCACTTGAATGATGCAAGCATGTTTGGTACAAAGGTATTCCCTATAAAATGACTGCTCCATTGTTTGTATTATTGCTTGTGTGCAGAGGAACAGTTGCAGTCACTTTACAACTATGGGGAGTTGACTGGTACTATCAGCAAGGGAACTGATGTCGCTATGTTCCCTCTAGTATTTCATGGTCTCTGAAAGTTGGAGCATGTCTTAGACTTGAGACTTGTTGATCTTTGTGCACTCAGAGGATATGGAACAGGTTTCCCATCTCGTTCTTAACATTAAGTTTGTCAGATCATCAAAACATAGCAGGACACATAACTTATCAGAAGATAATTCCAAACAACAATTCTGGCTTCTCCACTATCATGTGAAAATCTCCTAATGCATGCGTTCTTTGTTTGACCGTCACTACATGCTGCTTTGGTTGTATCATCCTATGAAGAAGTTAGTCGGGTGATACTACACGACAAGGAGGCTCTAATTTATAAATGTGATCCTCTTTTGAATTTTAAAAAAAAAGTTTATTCTTCAAGATGGTGGATGTTTACTCCCAAAATCGGAAAATAATTGAATTTATATGCGATTTAAGGATATATGATCTAATTTGATACAAAGCTAGAAGTCAGATTTAATATGGAAGAATAAATAGAAAAATAAATACAAACCATGCAGAATAAACAACTTAAGCCTGGTAGGATTAACTTCCTTCGAATTTAGATGTGATCTTATTCAAGTCAGAATAATATGAACAAAGTTGGAAATATAGTATGTTGTTCTTTGAAGTATGTTGCAGTGTGTCCATGAATTACTCAGTTTCCTTTATATATTTAGGGAGATGAAGCCTTTAAGACAAAATTTTATAATAAATTATGTAGACCGTTGGCTCCTTTTTTGACTTAATTTTGTGATTTCTGCCACAATGATTGGTTAATGGTGAGAATCATGGATCCTTGTCGGATGCGTTGGCGAAGCTTTTCTTCGAGGTCATCAGAAGCAGGATTGGTTGTGCCTTCAGTAAAATCGAGGGCAAATCTGATGGTCTTGCCGAACTTCAAACCTCGATATTTCGGCCTTCTGTTATTTGGCTGGAAAAATTTCCCTTGATCTTGTTCGGTCTCGATCTCGTTCGGTCTCGGGGTCACGAGCTCAATGATGTATCTTAGTACCTTGGTTTGATATAACTCAAGATCGAGCTTTAACCTATCATATTTCAGTCTCAATTGGTCAAACAAGAGGCGAACCCAATTTTGACCGTATACAGATAGTCCCCCCATATTTCGGAGAGAAGATGACGAGAAACGATGTGAACTTCCAAATCTTGTTTCGATGGATCATGACGTAAATGACAAATGGTTGCTGAAATGTCCCAACCAAGGCATTAAGTGCATGTCAGTTGTTGGTCGGCCATTACGGGTTTTGAATCGTCATTAGCAGAGTATAAAACTATAAATATCCCAACTTTTATTCCTTCAAACCTTACGTTCAAAGCTCCTTCTATCTTTGTTCTTCAAAAATCTCTTCTCTCTCCAACTTTTGTACCTAGATTTCTTGAACCTTTTGCAAACCACTAAGCCTGCCTTCTTAATTTTCTCTTCTTCATCTCTGCACTAAAATGGCGAAAACTTCTAAGACTGTCCCATAAAAAGAGGCCACCTCTTCATCAAGATCTGCCAACGACGGGACTGCAGTGGAACCCCACCTTGAAGAGTTCATTCCTACAGGGTGCCCGACCGTTGCTGATTGCAAGGTCAAAAAATCTTCCTCGGTACCGGGTCGGTTCGAGCCGGTCTCGAGATATATATGTTCGATCACCGAGGATCTCCTCTCCAAGGTCAAAATAGATTGTAACTGGGCCAATAAATATGTGGTGGTGCCTTCGCCTGAGCAAGCAATTACTACCCACGTGGAGGGTTTTTTAAGTGTTTATACTTACCCCTTCACGTTGGGTCCCTTAGATCCGGTCATTATCACCTTCTGCAAGAGGTACGAGGTGACCTTCGGTCAAATTTCTCACTCCTTCTGGAGGATAGTGATTCTTCTCCGTTTCTTTGTAAACAAAATCAAGGGGTGTCCCTTCACCCTCGATCGTCTTATGCACCTGTACAGTCCCTGAATCTATCGAGGGGGATCAATCAAACTTTATCGTCGGGCCAGTAAGGCCTCATTCTCGAGTATAGATGAGGCTCGGTACCGAGGATTGATGGGCCGATTCGTTCAAATAAGGACTTCGGACTTGATCCCTGCCGCGGACATGCCATTTCTCGAGAAATGGAACATGAAGCGTAAGCACAACTTTGCCTTAGAGATTTTATTTATTGTTTCTCTCCTTACCTCCCTTCTTATGAGTGTTTTTGTGGTGCAGTTGTGGCTCGGATGCCGGATGTTGTTCCTCAACTGAAGGAGTGGGTCGAGGACCTTGTGTCATAGAGACCATATTCCGAGCACGCATGGATGGAATTATCGAAGGGTCGGTGGGAGGCCCGTAATCATGGTAAGTTTTCTTTTCTCATTCAATAATGTTTGACTTTCTCCTTGCGCTGTCGAATTCTTATCGGTTCTATTTTATTTTGTAGGTCTCCCCAAAGATGTTATCATGATATCTCCATCCGGTGATGAGTATATTCCTCTCGAGTCCCCAGCTCCGAGGCAGGGTGATAAGAAGAAAAGAAAAAAGGCCCCGAGCTCTCTAGACTCGAAAAAGAAAAAACCAAAGAGGAGGCTGGTGCATAAACTTAAGGAAAGTATCGGCGTCCTCTCATCGGACTCAATCCGCCAACTGAGGGATGAGTTTGAAGAAGAAGAAGAAGAAGAATAGAAGAAGAAGAAGAAGAAGAAGAAGAAGAAGAAGAAGAAGAAGAAGAAGAAGAAGAAGAAGAAGAAGACAATTCTGAGCTAGTGGCTCAGGTACGAACTGCTTTGCCTCAAGTAGGGGAGGCTGAGAAGGCATTGGCCAAGATCTCCGAGCCAGAACGGGGTGCGACTACTTTTCCCCAAGCCAGAGGAGTCGAGAGGGGGGGGGGGTAGGACAGACACATCTCAAGTAGAGGAAGGTTCCTTGAAAGATGCTCTTGGGGCGATTGACCTTACCGGGTCTCCTCAGTTCTCAGATGCCATGATCCACGAGGCCGATATGTTAGAAGGCCGTTCTTTCAAGAGGCCTCAGGGGGCGACAGATATCCACAACTTCTTGGATGGGTTAGAGTCCATTGCCTCAGACGACGTTACTGGGCTCAGTGACTTGCCGGTACCGAAGAAGGTACCATCATCGGAGGCCAGTGGGTCTTTTTTGAGCCAAAGTTGGTGGATCGGTTCCTGGACCCGAGCGTTAACCCAGACTGAAGGCGATCAATATTTTTCTCTGTCCCATAAGATGCCCGAATTTTCTCTTCCTCCGTGGGGGTTGCTAGCTACCTTCGGTTCTTGGTGACCGAAGAGGACCGGGTCATGATGGATGCGGTGGAAGTGCCCTGCTTATTCAAAGAAGCTCAGCAAGCTTTGAATCGGGTAAATTCGAGTGTCCCCTAATTATGTATTTTAAATTTGAAGTTGCAAATAATCCTAACACCTTTATTTACGCTTGCAGGCCTCGGTACTACACTATGAGACTTTCCTCCAATTTCAGGAGGAGTTAACCCAACACGAGGCCGATGTTCGGGAGCTTACTGAGAAGATGGACTCCTATAAGCTTCTGGGTGAGAAACTTCTGGCCGAGTTAGAAGCAACTCGGAAAGAGCATGCCGAGTGGGCTGAGCAGGTAAACCGAGTACTTCAAGATAGTGACAACAAACTAGACTCAGTGGCTAACGATCTGATCATGCAGGTTCGACAAAGGCTTGAACAAATTGGGCAGCTCCAGTCGCAGGTAGACACGATACAAGATGAGGCCGAGGAGTTCAAGAAAAATATGGATCTCTTAGCCTCGGAAAAGGAACCTGTCCAAATACAACTGGCGTCGGCCGAGGCCCAGCTTCGGGCTGCAAAAAAGAAATACTTGGTGCGGGTTAAGAAGATCGAGGAGCTTCAATCTCAGCTAAACTCAGCAATTTCCAGTCAAGAGAATCTGACCAAGGAACTCTAGGAGGCCAAATCAGAGGTGGTTGTGGACTAGATCAAGGCTGATGCTAAAGTGGCCCATTTCAAGGTTGATGTCAAGGTGATTCATGCGCAGGCTAAACGTATGGTGGAGCATGCAAGGTTGCAAGGTTGCAAGCTCGAAGGAAAGCTCTCGAGGGATTCCATGCTCAGAACTTCAACTTACTACTGAAATCGGGAATGCCAAAGTAAAAGAAGCCAGGGCCCGGAAGCTGGCTTTTACCGAGAAAGATTCGGAGAGCTTAACCTAATCCAAAGGCGGGGAAGATCTCGAGGATGAAGACACTTCCCCCGATGAGGACTAGGCCGCTTAGGCCTTTAGAGATTATTTTTTTTGTATCTTTTATGCCGTTTTTGGCCATTGTAGAGTTCTGTATCGGGCCATTCTGGCCTTTGTAAAAGGATTGTATATATAAGGCTTTCTATCTCTTTCGGCTTTCAAATTTTCCCTTTGCTTTATTACTTGTATTCACGAAGGACGAAATGCCTTAGCATAAAATAACTTAGGTTATGTTCGAAAGTCCAAACAAACCTTGCCTTTATCGCCGCTTTAGGTTAAGGCTTTGTAGGGGTTCGGTGTTGTCGATAATTTTTCCCGAAATATCTTAGGTTTATAGCCTTGCTGAGGGCAGCCTTTACAACGGGCTATAAGAGTATTTCGAAGGCTTTGTTTTTTTGTTACGAGCCTCGGACGTCTCCGAGTCTTGTTAATATAGTCGTAAACTTTTCAGTTCTGGCGTTACCCATTGGGCTTGTCATCCCGAGTTATCCAGGCATGCCTAAGATAACTGTTCCCTAGTAGGGATGATCGTGGCCTTTGATATTCGGGCGTTGCCTAATAGGTCTTTTGCCCTTATAATATGATATCTCGGAATGTCCGAGATTGTTTTTCGATCGGCAGTCCCCTAGTGAATACTCGAACTCAGATTTTAAGATTGCCCTTAGGCTTTATGCCTAGTCCCCGAGTGAATTTTTGAACTCGGATTAAGGTTACCCTTAGGGTTGATATCTTTAGGTGTAGGGAATTCCTTGAGAAATACAAGAAACGTTTTTAAGAACGAGATCATTATATGAAAAGGAGACTCTTTTATTCTTGCACATGATAGTTGTACATGTATACATGTTTAGTGTCAAGGCTCGATTGATTTGAGCGGGCATGGTTCATTTGACCGTTTGGCCCTTACAATAAATCATGTTGATCGATGCCCTTTAATCTCAAAGTCAAAATGCCATGTTAAATTTGATATCCCCGAGGATCTTGCCCTCCAGTGTTTGAGGTTGACCAAAGAGAGGCCTCGAATGCTGTTGTGATCATTGCAACCGGTTCGTAGCCAGCCTTCGATTCTACGTTAGCACGATTTACTTGTTGCCTCATTAAAAACCTTGCCGAAAAACCCATTTGGGACAAAACCGGTCCAAGGGAAAAAGATTGCAATGCGTGCTTTCAGAACTAGGATCTCGTATTATCCTTTGTAGGTTGCCTCCAAGTGTCAGTTTGAAATGTAAATAAAATGAAAGAAAGAATTAGGGTCGTACCTTAGCAATAATATCGCTTTAAGTGAGTTATATTCCAATTGTTCTATAATTGCTCGTCGTTCATTGTTCCGAGCTTGTAGGATCCCTTTCCAGTGATCTCGATAATTTGGTACGGTCCTTCCCAATTTGGGACCAATTTTCCTCCGTTCAGGGTTCGGGTGCTTGGCGTGACTTTTCTTAGTACCAAGTCCCCGACATTGAAGTATTGAAGGTTAGCCCTTCGATTATAATACCTCTTGATTCGCTGCTTCTGGGCAGCCAATTGAATAAGGGCGGTTTTACGCCTTTCATCCAATAACTCCAGGTTTGTATTCATGGCCTCGTCACTTGATTCCTTTGTTGTAAATTAGAATCTGATACTTGGCTCCCCGACTTCAACCGGTATTAAAGCTTCAGTGCCATAAATTAAAGAGAACGGGGTGGCCCCGGTACTGGATTTCGAGGCTGTGCGGTATGCCCATAGGACCTCAGGTAGCATTTCCTTCCATTTTCCTTTTGCGTCGATTAACCTCTTTTTAAGGCTTTGGAGTATGGTTTTGTTGGTAGATTCAGCTTGTCCATTCCCACTAGGGTGATAGGGAGTGGATAATATCCTTTTGATCTTATGGTCTTCGAGAAACTTACTTAGTTTGCTACCAATAAATTGTTTCCCGTTGTTGCACACAATCTCGGCCGGTATCCCGAATCGGCATACAATGTGGTCCCAGATAAAATCAATGACTTCTTTTTTCCTGATTTTCTCACATGCATGTGCTTCCACCCATTTAGAGAAATAGTCAGTCATAAATAAAATAAACCAAGCCTTACCGGGTGTCCGACGGAGGGGACCAGCGATGTCCATCCCCCATTTCATGAAAGGCCGTGGTGATAAAACCGAATGCAGCAGCTCCCCAAGTCGATGGATCATCGGAGCATGCCTTTGGCATTCATCACATTTTCGAACGAACTCCTTTGCATCTTTTTCCATGTCGATCTAGTAGTAACCGGCTTTGATTATTTTTTAAACCAGTGATTCGACACCCAAATGAGTTCCACAAGTACCCTCGTGGATTTCCCTCAAAACGTACTCAGTATCCTCCGGCCCTAGACATTTTTCAAGTGGACCATCGGATGTTCTTCTGAACAAGGTTCCGTCTTCTGCCAGGCTAAATTGGGTTGTTTTTGTACACATAGCCCTCGATTCTTTTGGGTCTCAGGGAAAATTTCCAGTCTTGAGATACTCCACGTACTTGTTCCTCCAGCCCCAAGTTAGGCTCGTCGATTTGATCTCGGCGTGGCCTTCTTCCACCGCCGATCTCATAAGCTGCACGACTTCTCCTGAATTGAACTTGTTATCTTCGACTGACGATCCCAAGTTAGCGAGGGCATCAGTTTCATTGTTTTGATCCCGAGGTACATGTTGCAAAGTCCATTCTTTGAACCGATGTAATGTCACCTATAACTTATCTAAGTATCTCTGCATTCGTTCTTCTCTGACCTCGAATGTTCCGTTAACTTAGTTTACCACAAGGAGGGAGTCGCACTTGGCTTCGATCACCTCTGCTACTAAGCTTTTGGCTAATTCAAGGCCTGCAATCATGGCCTCATATTCGACCTCGTTGTTAGTAGATTTCATAATGTCTAATTATATTACATGTTGGTGGATTTAGTACAATACCTAGTACGGACACTTTAGCGTTTTAGACCTCGTCTGTAAAGAGGGTCCAGATTCCCAAAGATGTCCCTGAGTTAACCAATAACTTTATTTTGACCTCAAGTATCAGGGGCGGTGTAAAGTCGGCCACAAAGTCTGCCAATATTTGGGACTTAATAGCGGTCTGAGGTCGATATTCAATAGCGTACCAACTTACTTCCACGACCTATTTGGCCAATCGGCTCGAGAGTTCGGGTTTATGCATAACATTCCTTAATGGGTAAGTAGTTACGACACATATGGGGTGATATTGAAAGTATTGTTTTAGCCTCCTAGAGGCACTTAGCAAAGCGAGCACCAATTTTTCTAGGTGGGGGTATCTAGTTTCGGCCTCACCCAAGATCCGGCTAACATAATAAATCAGAAATTGCGTATATTGTTCTTCCCGAACTAGGACTCCACTTACTGCTATCTCCGAGACTGCCAAATACAAGTACAGTTGTTCGTGTGTCCTCGGTGTGTGAAGCAGTGGTGGGCTCGTTAAATACCGCTTAAGTTCTTCCAATGCCCGTTGGCATTACGGGGTCCATGTGAAGTTGTTTTTCTTGTTCAGCAACGAGAAAAATCGATGACTCTTATCGGAAGACCTCGAGATGAATCGCCCCAGGGAGGCAATACGCACGGTTAGCCTTTGCACGACCTTCACATTGTCCACTACTGTGATATCTCCGATAGCTTTGATCTTGTCGGGGTTGATCTCGATTCCTCAGTTGGATACCATGAACCTGAGAAATTTACATGATCCGACTCTGAACGCGCATTTTTCCGTATTAAGCTTCATGTTGTACTTCTTCAATATACTGAAGGTTTCCTACAAATATTTTAAATGGTCCTCTGCTCGCAGAGATTTAACCAACATATCGTCAATGTAAACTTCCATCGATTTTCCTATTTGTTCTTCGAACATCCGATTTACTAGGCGTTGGTATGTGGAACCGGCATTTTTTAATCCAAACGGCATTACATTATAACAGTATGTGCCATTTTTAGTGATGAAGGAGGTTTTTTCCTGATCACCCGGGTCCATCCGTATTTGGTTGTACTCGGAATAGGCATCGAGAAAACTGAGGATCTCGTGGCCGGTCATGGCATCGATCATAAGATCGATGTTGGTCAAAAGAAAATAGTCTTTGGGGCATGCTTTATTCAAATCTTTGTAATCTACACACACTCTTAGTTTATTCCCTTTTTAGGGACTACCACTACGTTTGCTAACCAATCCGAGTATTTTACCTCTCGAATGGACCCTATTTTTAGGAGTTTAGATACTTCGTCCTTGATGAAAGTATGTTTGACCTCGGACTGGGGCCTCCTCTTCTGCTTGACCGGATTAATTTTTGGGTCCATGTTTAGTTTGTGAGTGGTTATTTCTGGTGGGATCCCTGACATATCAAGATGGGACCAATCAAAACAATCTATGTTAACTATAAGAAATTGAATAAGTTTTTTCCTAAGCTCGGGAATTAATCCCTTGCCTAGGTATACCTTTCGATCGGGCCAATGCTCGATTAATACAACCTGTTCCAGCTCTTCGACCGTCAATTTGGTTGCATCAGAGTCATCTGGGATTATAAAAGATAGAGGAACCCCGCAATCATCGTTTTCATAAGTCTTTTGCTTATCTGATTCGATCATGACCGAAATCGGTAATTGCTATTTGGCCTCTGGGTCGGCGGCAAAATTCGGTTCCTTCGGTGTTGTGAGCGTTGATATCGGAACCACTTCTTAGATGGCAAACATCTCTTTTGCGGCCAGTTGTTCCCCGTAGATTGTCTTGATCCCCCCTAGGACTGGGAAGTTTAGCACTTGCTGAAGAGTTGAGGGTACTGCCTTCATGTGGTGGATCCACGGCCTCCTGAGAAGGGCGTTATACCTCATGTCCCCTTCGATTACATAAAACTTAGCCTCTCGTATTATTCCGGTGGTATTGACCGGTAACGTTATCTCCCCCCAGTGATTTCACATGCCATGTTGAACCCGTTTAGGACTCGGACTGCTGGCACGATCCTGTCTTGTAGACCGAACTGTTGTACGACCTTCGACCGAATAATATTAGCCGAGCTACCTGGATCAATTAACACACGTTTAATTCTATTTTTATTTATGAGTATAGATATTACCAACGCATCATTGTGAGGTTGTATGATACCTTTCGCATCACTGTCGCTGAAGGATAAGACTCCTTCCGCTATGTAGTCTTGAGTTCGTTTCTCCCTGGTGATGGAGATTCTGGTGCGTTTCAACATTGGTTCATGTGGGATATCAACTCCACCGATGATCATATTAATTACATGTTGAGGTTCAGTATCTTCTTATTCCGTTTGTTGGTTAGAATCCCGGTTCCTGAAATAATTCTTGGCTCGGTAGCTCAAGAACTCTCGAAGGTGCCCGTTGTTGAATAGTCGGGCTACTTCTTCTATCAGTTGTCGACAGTCTTACGTTCTATGACCGTGAGTTCCATGATATTTGCATACTTGGTTGGGATCTCTTTGAGCTGGATCAGATTGTAGGGGTCGAGGCCATTTGGTATCCTTCATTCGCCCAATGGCTGATACGATGGCAGCTGCGTCGATATTAAAGTTGTACTCTGATAGCCTCGGCATTTCTTTAGGCCCGGTGGGCCCGTCAAAACCGTTTTCGGTCATTAGCCCCCGGTTGTTTCGACCTAGGTCATTTCTTCTTTTGTTTCTTATGAGGTTCCGCACGGACCCACTGTTCCTCCGCTCTCCATTATAGGGCCGATATCGATCCCTGTTTGATCCTGGTTCACGATCGATGTCCCTCTTGGCTCTATCGAGAGTCCTGGCGGGATATATAGACTCCGAAGGTTCCCCGAGTTAATCTTCTTCGACTCTGATTTTCGATTGATACCAATTGTGTACATCGGCCCAGTTAACGGCAGGGTATTCTATAAACTATTACTATAATTACTGCAAAGCCACCGAGCTTCGAATATTGGGTCCCTGAGTAAAATCCTGAACAACCCAATCATCAGCGACTGACGGAAGATCCATTCGTTCCATTTGAAAACAGGACACGAACTCCCTGAGCATCTCGTTCTCCTTCTATTTGACTTTGAAAGAGTCTGCAAGCATAGCAAATAAGTCAATAGAATTAGGAGGTAAGTTGTGATACCACATAAGTCATTTCCTTTGATGGCACATGTATAAGAGGTCACATGCCCGTTTGGATCAGTCGTTCCGTTGTACATAGGTATTTCGAATATACGAAATTTCTTGGGGATCGGTTTTGGGGCCGCGCTTGGAGGAAAAGGTTTTTGCACGAACTTCCTGGAATCTAGTCCCTTCAATATCGGGGGCACTCCTGGGATTTGATCTACCCTGGAATTATATGTTTCGACCTTTTTATCATTCACTTCGATATTCTTTTCCCCTGATTCTACCCGCTTTGTCAGCTCCTCGAGCATTTTTATAATTTCGGAGTTAGTCCTCAACTCTCGTTCATTCAATCTTATCACGGCCGATTCCGTTCTGCGAGTGACTTCTTAGGGCGGATCGGGTTCAACCCTGCTCGGTACTTGGGTTTGGCTCTGCAACTGAGCTATCGCCATCTGTTGAGCTTGCAGCATTTCGAAGATCATGCGTATGCTGATCCCGCCTTCTTCAATGTTTTGTGTATTTTGAGCTGCCAATCGGGCTCTACCACGGACACTATTTTCAGGGCCGGTAGACAAGTTTGCTTCGATGGCCACATGCGAATTTACATCAATCGAATCCGCGGTCCGAATTCTAACGACATCAGCAGGTGGCCCTGTGTTACCAGGCGCCATGTTGTTATTCTTACCTTGATGACCGGACTCGTTGTCGATATGTAGAGGTGCTAATTGAGAGTTTGTCATTTTTAGCCTGAAATCAAAGACACTTCAAAGAGAAAGTGTAAAGCAGTGTATGTTATGGAGATTTGTATCAAATAACCACTATTATCCTTAGCCCCACGGTGGGCGCCAAACTTTTTACCCCCTAAATCAGAAAATAATAGAATTTATACGCGGTTTTAAGGATACATGATCTAATTTGATACAAAGCTAGAAATCAGATTTAATATAGACGAATAAATAGAAAAATAATTGCAAACCATGCAGTTTGAACAACTTAAGCCTCGTAGGATTAACTTCCTTCGAATTAAGATGTGATCTTATTCAAGCTAGAATAATATGAACAAAGCTGGAAAAATAGTATGTTGTTCTTTGAAGTATGTTGCAATGTATCCATGAATTACTCAGTTTTGCTCTATATATTTAGGGAGATGAAACTTTTAAGACATTATTTTATAATAAATTATGTAGACCGCTGGCTCCTTTTTTGACTTAATTCTGTGATTTCTGCCATAATAATTGGTTAATGGCGAGAATCACGGCTCCTTGTCAGGTGAGTTGGCGAAACTTTTCTTCGAGGCCGTCAGAAGCAGGATTGGTTGTGCCTTCGGTAAAATCGAGGCAAAATCTGATGGTCTTGTCGAACTTCGAACCTCGATATTTCAGCCTTCTATTATTTGACTCAGCAAATTTCCCTCGATCTTGTTCGGTTTCGATCTCGTTCGGTCCCAGGGTCACGAACTCAATAATGTATTTTTTCACCTTGGTTTGACATAACTCAAGATCGAGCTTTAACCTGTCGTATTTCAGTTTCGATTGGTCACACAAGAGGCGAACCCGGTTTTGACCGTATACAGTGGATATACGTCTCAAAAGCTCTATGGATCTTCATTTATTCTACAGTTATACATACTGTATGTTCCTACCATGAATATGCTTCATTAGGAGTTGCTGCTTCAAAACATGAGAGCATAAATGAAACTAAAAAGGACCCAAAAGAGATGAAAAGAAGAATAGTTATCCAAAGTTTACAACTAGACAAGTCCGAAGCTGTGATTTAAATTGAAATCTCTGTACTGCGGTATCTACAATATGGCATTTCTGATGTATCTAGGTTAGTTAGTTGTAGTTCTTTTTTGATCAACTGTTATCTTTCTTTTATAGAATTATGCTATTGTTGTTGTATAACTTGAATAATTGTTCTCTTTCTCTTTTCTACTTTTCAATTTATTAAGCAAAATCACAAAATAGGTATTCTTTTTTAAGCCGTTGGATAGACTTACCAGACGATTTCACATTCAGTTTTCTTACTCCATTTGTGTAATTCTGGTTTTAGTTGTGATTAGTCGAATAATATTATATTCTATAAAATTGAATGAACAGTTTCATCAATTTATTTCACCATTGTCAAATCTGAAGATAAATTTATACTCTTTTGAAGTTTTATAAATTTGTGACTTTATTGTTTAAAAAAAAGGTAGTTAATGTGATTTCATTGTCTTGAAGAAGGGAATTTGTATTTTCAAATATTCAGGTTGATCTTATATATGATTACGAAAGAATTTAAATCTTAAATTTTTCTAATTTAGGGTTTCAAGAGTTAGTGTCATAATTTAAATGGGTAGTTTGAATATATATATATATATATATATATATATATATATATATATATATATATATAAATCTTAA
>AWOL01S0085962.1:29672-43924 GCA_000715115.1 Nicotiana otophora
ATATATATATATATATATATATATATATGGGCTTATTTTATACAAAATTATTATATAACCTAGAACTATATAGTGTCCTAATACGAGAATTGTAACATGAATGAAAGAGGACAAGAGAGATGTATAGGCTTCCTGTTAGGACAAAGATCAAATTTGAAGTTAAGAAGAAAATAACTTACCTTTAAAAATAGGTTTTACTGTATAAGAAGATTAGTACCGCTAAGAATCAATACTGTGTCGATAACGACATACAGGCATATATAAAGAGGGAGGATAGAAGAAAAAAGACAATAACATCTCAAGTTTGTTCGCCCAAGTTTTACTATACCATTAATTTCTTTTCTTTTTTCCTCAACAATTCTTTTTTTTCTCTTCTTGAAGAAAATCTACTAATGAAAACTATAGTTTATGAAAGTTTCAATTATAATAAAAATATTATACTTATGATTTCATCCATATATAAAATTATTTTTTTATAGGCATATGTATGAAGATTCTTGTTTTTCTATTTTGATAAAATTTATAAAAATATTATACTAAAAATTGAGTAATATCTTTTATAAAGCGAAAATTTTTACTAGTATATATATATAACAGTTATATAGTAAATATAACAAACGAACAATTAGAGGGAAGTGGAAATGTTTGAAACTATAAAAGAACAGATAAATAAATATTAAAATATCTCACAGAAAATAAATTATTTATCATTTATAATATACATTTGTATGATCCTGTAATAAAAAGTAATGTTGTATACGGTCTAAATCGAGCTAGTGGTGCATCCTAACCTCCGACATGATAAGCCAGGCTCGAGACATGACAATAAAGGACTGAAGATCGACCCCAAGTCCCATCCGGCTAAAATCCGGAGACATGACGCCTTCCTTAAAGAATATTGAGGCCATGATCCCAGAATCGATCCTAGACACAAATAATTTTGAAGAAACATTATCAGCATAGCCAACGGAAGACCGAAATCTCCGTGACCAGCCGGATATTACGGCGGGAATCTCGGCATGTACCCATAAAGAACCGGCAATCAGTAAGTCAAATTTTTTTTTTTACCCTTGATAGAATTGTACTTAAAGTAGGACTCCTCTACTATATAAAAGGGGTCTAATAATTCATAAAGTACATTGTAACATACATTCCAAGGCAATATATCATTATTTTTTATGTTATTAGTTCTTTTGCTTTCGTTCGTCGGTGTTTGTTGTTACGAGCCCGGATTGAGGAAAAATATTTCACCAAGGCTTAAATCGTCTTCCTCATGTGGTTTGAGCTTACTTCATCCTTATTTATTTAATTTATCTTTATTTACTGCTTTGTGTCAAATAAATCCATATATCCTTAAAATCACTTACAAATTTAATTGTTATCCGATTTTGAGGGTAAACAGTTTGGCGTCCACCGTGTGGCTAAGGATAATAGTGGCTATTTGATATAAATTTCTATAACACACACTACTTTACACTTGTTCTTTGGAGCGTCTCTAATTTCAGGTTAAAGCTTAAACTATCAAAATCCCAGTCAACACCTCTACATGTTGACGATGAGTCCGGTCATCACGGCAAAAATAACAACATAGTGCCCAGTGGCGAGGTACCACCTATTGATCCCATCGGAATTCTGGTCGCTGACCCGATCGACGCTAACTCGCATATGGCCATCAACACAAATCTGCCTACCGATCTTGAGAATAGCGTCCGTGGTGAAGCCCAATCAGCAGCCCGAAATACACAAGACATTGGAGGGGACGTGATCAATTTACGGGTGATTTTCGAAATGTTACTGGCTCAACAAGCGGTGATAGCCTAGTTACAGAACCAAAGCCGCGCACCGAGCAGAATTGAACCCGATCCACCCCGGGAAGTCACCCGCAGAAACGAACCGGTCACAAAGAGGCCGAATGAAAATGAATCGGGGATCAACCCCGAGATCATAAAGATGCTCGAGGAACTGACAAAATGGGTAGAATCAGGAGAGAAGAAAATCGAAGTTAATGACAAAAAGGTGGAAACCTGCAATTCCAGGGTCGACCAAATCCCAGGAGCACCGTCGATATTAAAAGGCATGGATTCCAAGTAGTTCGTTCAAAAACCTTTTCCTCCGAGTGCGGCTCCAAACCGATCCCTAAGAAGTTCTGCATGCCTGCGATTCCTAAGTACAATGGAACGGCCGACCCAAATGAGCATGTGACCTCCTATACATGCGCCATCAAAGGGAATAATTTAGAGGATGATGAGATCGAGTTTGTCTTGTTGAAAATGTTCGGGGAGACCCTATCAAAAGGAGTCATGATATAGTATCACAGCTTATCTCCTAATTCTATTAACTCGTTTGCTATGCTGGCAGATTCATTCGTAAAAGCACATGTCGGGGCTATCAAGGTCGAGACTAGAAAGTCAGACCTTTTCAAAGTAAAATAGAAGGATAATCAGATGCTCAGAGAGTTCGTGTCCTGGTTTCAAATAGAACTGATGGACTTGCCGCCGGTCGCTGATGATTGGGCCGTTCAGGCTATCACCCAAGGACTCAACATTCGAAGCTCGTTGGCTTCATAGCAGTTGAAACAAAACTTGGTAGAATATCCGACTGTCACTTGGGCCGATGTCCATAACCGGTATCAATCAAAAATCAGGGTCGAAGATGATCAGCTAGGGACCCATTCCGGGTCCGTGTATCCCGTCAGGACCTTCGATAGAGTCAAGAGAGACATTGATCATGAACCGAGATCAAACAGGGATCGGTATCAGCCGTACAATGGAGACCGAAGAAGAAGTGGGTCTGGGCGTAACCCTATGAGAAATAAATAGAGAAATGACTGAGGTCAAAACAACCGGGGACTCATGAGCAAAAACAACTTCGACATGACCGTCGAGCCTAATGAAACGCCAAGATTATAAGAGTACAACTTCAACGTTGATGCCGCCGCTATCGTATTTGCCATCGGATGCATCAAGGATACCAAGTGGCCCCGCAATCTACAATCTCATCCAGCCCAAAGGGATCCCAACCTAATGTGTAAATATCACGGCACTCATGGCCACAGAACAGAAGACAACCGACAATTACGAGAGGAGGTGGCCCGGCTGTTCAACAACGGATATCTCCGAGAGTTCTTGAGTAATCGGGCTAAGAACCACTTCAGGAACATGGATTCTAATAAACAGACCGAGTATGAGGAACCTCAACACGTCATTAACATGATCATCGGTGGGATCGATATTCCCCAGGGGCCGATGCTGAAGCGCACCAAAGTATCCATCACAAGGGAAAAATAGACTCGAGATTACGTACCGGAAGAAACCTTGTATTTCAACGACAAAGACACTGAGGGGATCGTGCAGCCCCACAATGATGCACTGGTAATATCGGTAATCATAAATACATATCGAGTTAAGCGTGTGTTGACTGATCCAGGAAGCTCAACTAACATCATCAGATCGAGGGTCGTGGAACAACTCGGCCTACAAGATCAGATTGTACTTGAGGTCCGAGTCCTGAACGGGTTCAACATGGCATGTGAGACCACTAAAGGGGAGATAACATTACCGGTGAACGTCACCAAAACTATTCAGGAAGCCAAGTTCTATGTAATAGAAGGAGATATGAGATACAACGCTTTGTTTGGGAGGCCGTGTATTCACAACATAAGAGCAATACCCTCAACACTGCACCAGGTGCAAAAATTCTGAACACCTGGAGGAATCAAAACAGTTTACGGGAAACAACCATCCACCAAGGAAATGTTCGCGGTCGACGAGGTGATCCCGGCATCCACACTCTCGATATCGAAGGGTCCAAATCTGATGGCCAAAGACGAGGCCAAATAGCAATTACCAATATCAGCCTCAACAGAACCGGAGAAACAAGGGGTAGACGAGGATGATGACTACGGAATTCCCAGATCTTTCATAGCCCCCGACGATACCAATGCTACCAAATCAACGGTTGAGGAACTGGAGCAAGTCATACTAATCGCATACTTGCCCGATCGAAAAGTATACCTGGGCATGGGGTTAAGCCCCGAGCTCAAGGAAAAACTCATTCAATTTTTTATAGCTAACGAAGATTGTTTCGCTTGGTCCCACCTTGATATGATAGGGATCCCTCCAGAAATAACCACACACAAGCTAAGCCTAGACCCGAAGTTCCGGTCAAGCAGAAAAGGAGACCCCAGTCCGAGGTCAAACATGCTTTCATCAAGGATGAGGTCTCTAAACTCCTTAAAATAGGTTCCATTCGGGAGGTTAAATACCCGAATTGGTTAGAAAACATAGTGGTAGTCCATAAAAAGGGAATAAATTAAGAATGTGTGTAGACTATAAAGACTTGAATAAGGCATATCCCAAAGAGTCTTTCCCTCTACCCAACATCGATCACATGATCGATGCAATGGCCGGCCACGAGATCCTCAGTTTTCTCGACACATATTCCGGGTACAACCAAATATAGATGAACCCGGGCGATCAGGAAAAAACCTCTGTCATCACTAAGTATGGCATCTACTGCTATAACGTGATACCATTCGGATTAAAAATACTGGTGCCACTTACCAACGCCTAGTAAACCGGATGTTCGAGGAACAAATAGGAAAATCAATGGAGGCTTACATTAACGATATGTTGGTTAAGTCCCTACTAGCAGAGGACCATTTGAAACATTTGCAGGAAACTTTCAACATAGGAGCTCAAACGATATCTATCGAGCCCACTGCTGCTCCACACACCGAAGACAGACGAGCAGCTATACCTGTACCTGGCAGTATCGGAGATAGCGGTAAGTGGAGTCCTAGTTCGAGAAGAGAAAGGTACGCAATTTCCCATTCACTATGTTAGCAGGACTTTAGGCGAGGCCGAAACTAGGTACCCTCACCTAGAGAAATTAACGCTCACTTTGCTAAGTGCCTCTAGAAAGGTGAAATCGTATTTTCAGTGTCACCTCATATGTGTTGTGACTACTTACCCATTGAGGAATGTAATGCATAAACCCGAGCTCTCGGGACGGTTGGCCAAATGGGTCGTGGAAATCAGCGGATACGATATTGAATATCGGCCCCAGACCGCCATTAAATCTCAAATTTTGGCAGAATTTGTGGCCGACTTTACGCCGGCCCTAATACTCGAGATCGAAATAGAGTTATTGTTGAACTTGGGGACTTCTTCGGGGATCTGGACCCTCTTTACAGACGGTGCCTCGAACGCAAAAGGGCCCGGACTTGGCGTTGTATTGAAGCCACCAACAGGCAATGTAGTTAGACAATCTATTAGTACTATAAAATTGACTAACAACAAAGCTGAATATGAGGCCATAATTGTAGGTCTCGAACTAGCCAAAAGCTTGGGGGTGAAGGTGATCGAAGCTAAGTGTGACTCCCTCCTTCTGGTGAACCAAGTTAATGGGACGTTCGAGGTTAGAGAGGAACGAATGCAAAGGTACCTAGATAAGTTGCAGGTAACATTACATCGGTTCAAAGAGTGGACTCCACAACACGTACCTCGGGATCAAAACAGTGAGGTCGATGCACTTGCTAACTTGGGGTCGTCGATCGAGGACGATGAGTTCGACTTGGGGGCAGTCGTACAAATCATGAGATCGGTAGTGGAAGAAGGCCAAGCCGAGATAAACTCAATGAGCCTAACTTGGGACTGGAGAAACAAATATATAGAATATCTGAAGACCGAAAAACTACCTTCAGATCCAAATGAATCGAGGGCCCTACGTATGAAGGTAGCCCGATTTATCTTGTTCGAAAACGGAACCCTATTCAGAAGAACATTCGATGACTCGCTCGTGATATGTCTAGGACCGGGAGATACCGAGTACGTTATGAGGCAAATTCACGAAGGTACCTGTGGAAATCATTCAGGCACCGAATCATTGGTTCGAAAAATAATCAGAGCCGACTACTACTTGATCGACATGGAAAAGGACGCGAAGGAGTTCGTACAAAAATGTGATGAATATCAAAGGCATGCTCTGATGATTCATCAACCCGGGGAGCTACTGCATTCAATCTAGTCATCCTGGCCATTCATGAAGTGGGGGATGGACATCATTGGCCCCCTTCTATGGGTACCCGGTAAGGCTCAATTTATATTATTTATGACTGGCTATTTTTCTAAGTGAATAGAATCCCAAGCATATGAGAAGGTCAGGGAGAAGGAAGTCTTCGATTTCATTTGGGACCACATCATATACCGGTTCGGAATGCCGACCGAGATCGTGTGCGATAATAGGAAACAGTTCATCGGCAGCAAAGTAAATAAGTTTCTCGAGGACCATAAGATCAAAAGGATCCTATCAACACCCTACCACCCTAGTAGGAATGGACAATAAGAGTCCACTAACAAAACCATACTCCAAAACCTCAAAAAGAGGTCGACCGACGTCAAGGGAAAATGGAAAGAAATCTTGCCCGAAGTCCTGTGGGTATACCGTACGACCTCGAAGTCCAGTACCAGGGCTACCACATTCTCGCTCGTTTACGGCGCCAAAGCTCTAATACTGGTCGAAGTTGGAGAACCGAGTCTCAGGTTCCGATATGCAACTAAAGAATCAAATGACGAAGCCATGAATACGAGGCTGGATCTGATAGATGAAAGGCGTGAAGTCACCCTTATTCGGTTGTCCGCCCAAAAATAGCGGATCAAGAAGTATTACAATCGAAGAGACAACCTTCGACATTTCAATGTCGGGGACTTAGTGTTAAGGAAGGTCACGCTAAGCACCCGAAATCCGAACGAAGAGAAGTTGTGGTCGAACTGGAAGGTCCTTATCAAATTATCAAGATCACCGAAAAGAGATCATACAAACTCGGAACAATGTTTGTTTGCAGTGTTATTACTGGAACATAACTCACTTGAAGCGATATTACTGCTAAGGTACGACCCCATTCATTCCTTTTACTTATTTGCATTTTGAACTAATACTTGCAGGCGACCGTAAAATAACAACACAATTTTTAGGCCTAAAAGCACGCGTTGCACTCTTTGTCTCTTGAACTAGTTTTGTCCTAAATGGATTTTCCGACAAGGTTTTTAACGAGGAAACAATTAATCGTGCTAACTTAGAATTAAAGGCCGGCTACAAACCGGTATCGAAGATCACGACAACAGTATTCGAGGCTTCTCTATGATCGGCCTCGAACACTGGGGGGCACCACCCTCGAATAATGACTTTAGTAAGGAAAGAAACTTTGTGATCGAATAGTTTCGGCTCAATCAATAGGATTTACTGTAAGGGCCAAACGGTCAAATGAACCGTGCCCACATAGATTGCTCGAGCCCTGATATAAAGCTTGTACACATGTGTAATCGTATATGTTATGCACATAAATAAAAATAAGTTTTTACCTTGCGGATAAATATCTTGTCCTTTAAAAAGCTTTCCTCTTAAAGAATTTCCTACATTCGATCCCCTAAAGATATCGAGCCCAAGGTCCGCCTTTATCCGGGTTCAAAGGATCTCTCTCACTCAGGGACGCCGTCCAAAGACAAACTCGGATGGCCCGAGCTATCAAAGCCCAGGGGCACAAGACCTACTTGGCAACGCCCGAACCTTAAAGGTTATGGCCATCCCCATTCGGGGACTATTATCTTGGGAAAGTCCGGATAACTCGGGGTAACAAGCCCACTGGGCAACACCCAAACTAAAAAGGCTACAATCATACTAAAACGGCTCGGAGACGTCCGAGACCCGTAACAAAAAATAAGGCCTTCAAAATTTCTTAACCAGTTCAAAAGGCTACCCTCGGCAAAATTATCATCTAAAAAGTTCTAAGTATTTTGGGGAAAGCTTCCGGTCATACCGAGCCCCCACGAATCGTAAACAAAATAATATCGAAAGAAAGGCATATTCGTACCTCCGAACAAGACCTAATTATTACACATGCATTTCGATATCTTTGCAGTCATAAAGAACAAAGAAAAAAGAAATGATCTTAAGCGTTTCTTCTTCATCCTTGGGGTACGCTAACTTCTTGGCCTCGACCTCAAACCCCTTAGCAGTCGCGATATCGGTTTACACATCAAAACCCAGAGCATGAACCTTCTCAAGGGCCTCCCTTCGAAACTACCACTTTGTGTATTCGACAATGTCCCTTAAGCAGTCCTGGGCTGCCTCGACGTCGGCCTTATACTGGGCCACCATCTCGTCGATATCAATTTTGGTCACTTCAACCACCGACTTGGCCGTTTTGAGCTCTTTGGCAAGGGTTTCTCGATTAGAGACGACCGAGTTTAGTTGAGACTGGAGCTCCACAATTTTGTGGGCCCGCACCTCGACATTTTCCTTTGTCGCCCGAAGCTGGATCTCTGCCGAAGCCAACTGCGCACGGGCAGTCTCCTTTTCCGAGGCTAGGCGGTCTATCCTACCTCTCTATTCTTCAGCCTCGACCTTGACTGCATCCATCTCGGCTCAGAGTTGGTCGATCCGATCGATCTTCTGTTGGACCTGCGGGTTCCAACCGTTATTCACGTGTCTAGCTCATCGTCACTAACTTCAAATATTTTTACCTATTTAATCAAGTCGTCGTGTTCCTTCCGAGCCACCTCCAACTCAGCTCGAAGGCTCTTAGCCTCTTCTTCACGTTACACGCTGAGGAGTTTATAGGTGTCTCTCTTCTCAGTGAGCCCTCGGACTTCGGCTTCTAGCTGATTTAGCTCGTACCGATACCGAAGGAAAGTTTCATGATAAAGCACCGAGGCCTACAAATATAAATAAAAATGTTTGGATTATCTGTGGATTAGTCTGAGTACAAAAAGAGAAATTGAAGTCATCGAGAGATATCTGAAATTACCCGGTTCAGCGCCTATTGTGTTTCATTGAACAAGAAGGACGCATCTACCTCGTTCATCTTGGCTTGGTCTTCCTCGGTCACCAGACACCGAAGGTAATTAGCCACCCTTACGGGGGTAGAGAGGACCCGGGCATCCTCCAGAACAGATATGATGATGGATCATTTCCGATCAGGATCCACACTCGGAGCTAGGAACCGGTTAATTAGTTTCGGGCTCGAGGAAGACCCGCTTGCTCCCAAAGATGGACACTTCTTCGGTACCTCTAAGTCGCCCAATCCGGTGACGTCCTCCGTGGCGGTGGAATCCACGCTATCAAAAAAGTCGCGAAAGGGGTCGTCCGCTCCACGGGGCCCCTCGTTGGGACGCTCTTTCACCATTTAGGCCTTATTATACATAGACTTAGTAAACGAGGGTGATTCAGTGATGTATATCACACCGAGTGCTTCTTTTGGGGCACTGCCCGCATCTTGGGAAGCCTCAGCCCCAGCCTCCTCATCGACCTCCTTATCTTGAGGCAGGTCGGTCTCGAGGTTCTTTGGTTCGGAGGCCACTTGCCCTTCGAGCTGCGACGGCATGCGGGCTATCAAGACAACGACTTCTTCTTCTTCTTTTTCTTCTTCTTCAGATTCGTCTCTAAGCTGGTAGAGTGAATCCGAAGGTGGTGCTCGGGCACTGGTGGTGTCTTTTGGCTTGCGCACCAGCCTTCTTATTATTTTCTTTTTTTTCGAGCTCGGGGAACTCGGAGCCCTCTTTCCTTTCTTCTCTTTGGCCTGTCTCAGAGCAGGGGACTCGGTAGGTAAGTCCTCGCTACCGGCTAGAGGCCTTAGTTCGGCATCCTTGGATAAACCTGCAAAAAGGAGTAAAAGGAGCGAGGACTTAATGATAAAAGAGGAATCCAAATATTACCTACCCAGGAAAGGAGTCTCACCATGGGAACGAGCCTCCCAATGACCCTTCGAGAGCTTGCGCCATGAGCGCTCGGAGTAGGGCATCTGTGATACGATACCCTCAACCCTTTCCTTGAGTCGAGGGACAACATTCAGGACTCGAGCGATGGCTGCACCGCCACAAAACACCAATAAGAGAGAAAGCAATAAGTATAAAATCGACTTTCAAAAATAAAATTGTACTTACATGATGTATTCCACTTCTCGGGGA
The DNA here is from genome assembly GCA_000715115.1 of Nicotiana otophora. NCBI lineage: Eukaryota > Viridiplantae > Streptophyta > Magnoliopsida > Solanales > Solanaceae > Nicotiana > Nicotiana otophora. The sequence goes on from AWOL01S0085962.1 coordinate 39,638, forward strand.
ATGACATGTGCTCAGCTGGGATCAGGTCCGAAGTCCTCACTCCGACAAAATGACCTTGCCAGCCCCGATTCCGATCTTCATCAATACTCAAGAACGGGGCTTTGCTGGCCTGACGCACGAGCTTTATTGGTCCTCCCCCGGAAGATTCAGGGACTGTACAAGCATAGAAGATGGTCGACGGTGAATGAGCACCCATTGATTTTCCTCACGAAGAACCGGAGGAGGATCACGATCCTCCAAAGTGAAGGATGAATCTGACCGAGGCATACCTCGTACCTCTTACATAAATCTATGATGACCGGGTCTATCGGGCCCAATGTAAAGGGAAAAGTGTAAACACTTTGGTATCCCTCGATATGGGTGGTAATGGATTCATCGGGGTCAGGGATCACTATGCCCTTATCGTCCAGTTACAGTCTTTTCGGACCGTAGGGAGGACTTCTTTAGTGATCGAGCAGATGTATCTCGAGACCTCCTCACACCGGCCTTGTACGGAGGAAGGTTTTTCAACCTTGAAATCAGCGTTGACCGAGCATCCTCCAGGGATGAACGTTTTTAAAGGGGGTTCCGGTACTGGTTTATCGACAATAGTACACAAAACAGTCTCCTCGACCTCAGTAGGCGGCCGCGAAGTAGAAGGGGTTTCTTTCTGGGGAACGGTTTTGGAAGTCTTTGCCATTTCTTTAAAAAATGGAGGGAAAATGGAGAAAGGAAGGAAGTTGAAGGATTTTACTTGTTGGCTTGAGATGAAGATAGACAAGAGTTCTTGCAAAGGATCTCAGATAACCGGAGTGAAAGCACTAGAAAGTATTGAAATCTTAAGGATATAGGGGTAAAAGGTTTAGATGTAAAGTTAAAATGAACAAAGGAAGAGGTATTTATAGTATTTCAGCGACGGTTCGCATCCAGGAATGGCCGACCGGCGGCTAACATGCATTTAATGCCATCAAGACTTGACTGACGGGACGTTTCGGTTGTTTTGTCGTTTCTGTCACGATGTATCGAAGTAAGAATCAGAAGCTCATGTCGTTTCTCGTCGTCTACTCTCTGAAAAACGAGAGGACTATCTGTATACTGTCGAAATCGAGCTCGTGGTGCATCCTAGCCTCCGACATGATAAGCCAGGCTCGAGACACGACAATAAAGGACAGAAAATCGACCCCAAGTCCCACCGGACTAGAACCCGAAGACAAGACGCCTGCCTTAAAGAATATTGAGGCCATGATCCCAGAATCGGTCCTAGACCCAAACGACTTTGAAGAAACATTATCAGCATAGCCAACGGAACACCGAAATCTCTGCATGTACCGATAAAGAACCGGCAATCAGTAAGTCAAAAGATTTTTTTACCCTTTATAGAATTGTACCTAAAGTAGGACTTCTCTACTATATAAAGGGGGTTTGATAATTCATAAAGTACATTGTAACACACATTCCAATGTAATATATCATTATTTTTTCTGTTATTAGTAGTTCTTTTGCTTTCGTTCGTTAGTGCTTGTTGTTACGTGCCTGGATCGAGGGCAAATATTTTACCAAGGCTTAAATCGTCTTCCTCGTATGGTTTGAGCTTACTTCATCCTTATTTATTTAATTTATCTTTATTTACTGCTTTGTGTCAAATAAATCCATGTATCCTTAAAAATCATTTACAAATCCAATTGGTATCCGATTTTGAGGGTAAACAAATTTATATTTTTGGATTTTAAATTTTTTAAAATAAAATAAAATAAATAAAAAAATGAAAAGAAAAGGCAAAAAAAAGACAAAAATATAGTAATAAGTATCCTGTTAAAGAAATGTCACGTCCCTCATCTAATCTTCTTTATTCGGGAAAAAGGTCGGCGTCAGTCCAATCGCAGACACACTACTACTGTGCCTAATGCTAATGCCTATACACTTCAAAACCAATAACTCCGTACATCAATAAAGCGAAATAGTACACCATCTTTCCAATTAACACTCACCATTTTTCCAATTCACCCAGATCATGCTTCAGAACCAATCTTAGTAGTTTTTCCAAAAGCTTTTCTCCATTTGATAAACATCAATGTCTGAGGCTAATTCTGAAAATTGCCCTTCACTCCCCTCCAATTACGTCTCCATAGCCCAACTCCAAGAACGATGGCTCAAGGAGAAACAGAGACAACAACAAGAAAAGGAAAAACAAGAGAAAGAAAAAGAAGAAAATAAAAACCCACTAAACCCAGTTCCTCAAAATCATCAAAAGCATAAAAATCTGCAAAATCGTGAAAATCACAGTGGAAAAGGTTGGCGTGAGGTTGGTTTGATTGCTAAAGAACCTAAGTCAAAGGAGGTCAAAATCACTGCTCCTGTGGTTGAAGAAAGTGTTGATGGAGGATCAAGAGAAAAATTTAAGAAGAAAAAGGGCTATTTTCGAAATGGCAAACCTAGGGTTGGAAGAGATGAAACAAATAATATGGCTAAAGTTTCAACCTCTGATGTGGCCAAGGAAGTAATCAGTATAGTAGAGAGCGTCGAAAATGGTGGAAAAGAATTATCTAAGGGTAAATATCAGCAGAATGGAAAATATAAGGAGGTCAAAGAAGTGGCTACTGTTTGCGTGGCGGAGGACGTAGGAAAAAACAAGGTAGATAAGGAACATGAGAAGAAAAAAGGCTATTCTGGTAAAAGGAAACCTAGGATTGATAGAGATATAACAGGAAATGTGGCTAAAGTCTCAACTATTAATGTGGCCAAGGAAGCAATCATGACAGTGGATAGTGTGGAAAATGGTGGAAGAGAATTATCTAAGGGTAAATATCAGTATAATGGAATAGGTAAGGAGATCAAAGAAGAGGCTACTATTTGCATGGTGGTGGAGGTAGGACAAAACAAGGTAGATAAGGAACATGAAAAGAAAAAGGGCTATTTTAGAAAAAAGGAAGAAAGAGATGGAAAAGGAGATATGGCTAAAGTTTCAAGAATTAGTGTGGTTAAGGAAGAAATCATGACAGTGGATAATGTGAAAAATGGTGGAAGAGAATTATCTAAGGGAAAATATAAGGGGAATGGTGAGTATAAGGAATTGAAAGAAGTGGCTATTGTTTGTATGGTGGAGGTGGTAGGTGAAAACAAGGAACATGAGAAGGATGAGGAAGAAGTTTTAGTTGATGTGAAAGAAAGAAGTAACGAGAAGGTGAGAGTGAGAGGTGGTGCATTTCATGGATATGGTGATAAGAGGAGAGATGTATCCTTGATAGATAAGATTGAGAAAGATGTTGGGAATTTGTCATTGAGTGATAGGAGGTATGGTGGTCACAGGAGGCGGAGTGTCGGGGTGTATAGTGGTGACAAGTGGAGATATGGGAGTACTTCCAGAAGGTATGAACCGCGAAAAATGTTGAAAACTGTGTGGGTTAAAAAGGGGGAGTCTTCAAATGGTAGTGTTGCTGAAACTGAAACTCAGGTAGCTAATTATGCTGGCCTTCCTTGGTTAAGTTCATACTACATGATGTGTGCTTTTTTTTTTATAAGTCGTCACTTAAATGTGTTCGTGTTCCTTTTATTATTAGTGAATGTGTTTCTAGTGATCCTCTGTTAAGCTGTTAGAATGAATGCCAAGAACAAAATAGAAAGAAAAGTAGGAAGTAGGAAGCTAGAAATAAAATGTATTGTTGTTTCCTTCCGTTTATAAGGAGCTTTGCACTAATACTAATTAAGAATATGGAGGAGGATGACTACTGCATACTGCTCTTCAAAAATTTCATTAGGCTGCATAATATGACATGTAAATTCGTGTTTAGTTTCATAGGATTTTTGCCAGGATATGTAGTTGATAGAAAGGCTTATATTGAGACCCATAATGTAGCATGATTTAAGAGGATTAAATTGTCAAACTAGTTTAAAATTAAGGTATGATGTCTCTGTCTGATAATGAAGCACTATGGTTGAAGAATCTATTGTCCCTGTTCGTGTTGTTCTGCCTACTCCCAAATTGTGTTAGGAGTAATCAATTTGGGGTGAGTGTTTGAAGAGGGATGTTCTATTTTTGCAAGATTACTGGAGTGTAAAATTTGCAATTGATTTAGTAATTGGAACATATGTGTCACATACTAAATTGTGGACACAAGATTCACATCTAAGGCTAAAGTAAACATGCTACTATATTGATACTAAAATCTGAAGCCTGATTGCTTGTTGAAAGATCACAAGTTGAAGTTGAACTTAAATTGCTTGTTGTCCTACTTTCTTTTCTTGGTAAGTATGATCTTTTTGATTGCTATTCCTTATTGCTAACGGGTGTTACCGGATTTTCTTTGGGGG
>AWOL01S0085980.1:0-27408 GCA_000715115.1 Nicotiana otophora
TAACCAAATGCCCTTTCCTCTTCCGAAAGCTAGAGTTTGCAATCACCAACCCAAAAGCCTTAGAACTTCATATACAATCTTTGGTTGGGAGATCATTAGCACTGATATTCCACCGTCTTTGTTAGCACGGAGTCTGATCACGCCCGATTGGCTAAGCCATCTCCACACGGATAATTTGGTTTGACAAGTGATGCGAAAGAAAGTTGTTTTCAAGAGTAGTACCACCATGTGCACAACATAGAGTCTGATCTCCACCCGATCAGCTAGGCCGCCTTCCCACGTATGCCGTGTGGTTTGACTTTTCCAATCCACAAAGGTTTTCCAGTTTCATCCCAATTAAGGGGAATAATATCATAATTGCTTCCCAAATATGGGGAATAATCACAATTCACCCCTACACTGGTACGTGTAGTTTCAGGTGTGGGCCTTATGACCCACCCTTCCTCGGTTTTGCTAATGATGCTCCCAAAAACATTTTTGATTTGATTTGCACACAAAGGTAACATAAATACAATTGTACCCACCTCAATATTTTCACATTGTATAAATTCTCATTAGTATTTCCAGTCATTCACAACGACAATATTTCCTTGGCACATTAGGCCATTCACAAGATTCTTTATTCCTGGCACGATGGCCGTATTTGATATTCCACACTCTCACCTCTTTCAATTTCAAAGATCACCATCAAATACCAACATATAGAATATTTCAAAAATCATATACTTCAAATCCATTTGTAATGGCAACTTTAAACACAAATGGTTTCTTCCGAAAGAATGAGGCATACTAACCAACAATAGAAGCACACATGAAAAATCATAAACAATCAATACACCATTTACTCTTGCAATACTCTTCCCCAGAAATGACAATATACAATTGCAACACATGAGTATATAGAACTCGAATCACACTGAATATATTTATAAAGCAAAGCATTAGTTAAAGCGGCCACTTATGGGCATGAATTGAGTACAAAAGCTTTTATGCAATTATATTTTCGAAATCGTTTTTAAACAATTGAGTCGAGGCTCATTTCATATTCTTTATTACATCCTCTCAAATCATTGGCACTACTAGCCTCAATCATAACGTAAATTCTTGGCATGTTGGCCACACTCTAAATCCCCAATTCACTTATTTCACTTCCAACCATCTTTATGGATCAACAATAAGAAATCTCCAATCAAGGCTTTAGATACACATATGAGAAATTATGAGTCTTAAGCATATCGAGTTTTTCTTGCCCAATTGGTATACTAGTTCTCATTTAAAACACGACTTAAAGCCACAACATTTAATACGAAAACCATACTTTGAACATCTCTCTTTCAAATAACCCAGAATATAGAAGTTAGGAATCTTGAGCCAACCATACTTGGAACTTACGGGAACATCATGGAATTCAATTTCAAGAGAGAAAGTTTAGCCAACATACCTTATTTTGAGATTTCCTTAAATTACTACGACGTTCCGAAAATTTTAGCAACTTCAATCTATTTAGAAACATAACAAAAGTAAACTATAATAAGGAAGATGAACATGGTTTTAGATCATTTGAGCATATTATCAAACACTAGGTGTGCATCAAGGCTTCACGGTACTTTTATGGAGGATTCCATCATCCCCCAACTCAGTCTTTACCATTTTTTAGCTCAACAATCTTCCTACACCCTTTGATAACACATGCATGTAAAATAAACAATTCTCATGCCCAAATATTATCTTGCTAGTTACCCAATTCTAGACAAAGTTCGAAACTGAGGGTTAGGGTGTAGAATCTTACCTCTTAGGAAGAAGACCTAGGTGCCTCTCTTGATAATATTCAAGGTTTTAAGTGAGAGTTGAAGAGAAATTTTGATGAATATTTAGTTCTCCCTCTAGGTCTCTCTCTCTCTCTCTATCACTCTCGAAATATCAGAAAATATGTTCAAAATGGTCCAAGGTAGGTGTTTTAACGGAATAGGGTCGGGTTTAAAACATAGGAAAATATATACTCCGAAATTCTGGATCTGGCTACAGACCTGGCCTCGCGAGCTCTGTAGCGAGCTACAGACCTGGCCTCGCGAGCTTTATAGCGATATACAGACCTAGCCTCGCGAGGGTTATAGCCTGATCTAGTGTGCTACAGGCCAGCCTTTGGGTATTTGAACATAACTTCTTGTAGGAATGTCCAAATGATGAACAGGTAGATCACCTCATAAGTCGTTAGAGTTTGGTAGCAGCATACGTTTGAAGTAGGATTGTGTGCGAATTGAGACATCCTTTCCACTTAATGTATCCTACTTGTTCCACACGAATTCATTCCATTCACAAAACTTCTTAGTATGTTCCAACACTCCTTAAACATATACTTTTCATTTCAAAATAATGTGGTTCTGTCCCATGGGTCTCCTTTAATACTCTTACACGTTATTCCCAAATACCGTTGGCGTACTTTAAAATCTTAAATCATTAGAAAATGTTTACGGGGCCTTACATGAAGGAAGAGCCGCAGGTGCGGCTAAGGGAGACCTGGGCTCAGACCGTAGGTGCGATGGAAATTCCGCATCTGCGGTGGTCGCATAAGCGGTTTGGGAGGCACAGATGCGCAGATGGAATGCAGGTGCGGCTTGGGTCCCGGTGATCGCAGGAGCGGAGTCAGGCCTTTAATGAATTTCCATAGAAGTGGAGCCCGATTCATAGATGCGGCTCTACAAGTATGGAACTACGACCGCAGGTGCGGTTTTAACTGGGCAGAAAACTCCAGCTCGAGGCTTTGTCTTCCATTTTCGATTTTGGACTTGGGGAGATCGGAAGAGAGGTGATTTTTCGAATGTTTTCAAGGAGGACGTTGGGGTAAGTGATTCTAACCCGTATTGGTCTAATTTCCGTGAATCTATGGTTTGTTCATCATTTAATTAGGGTTTGGAATTGGAAATTTGGGGATTTAGGGCTTAGGAATTGGAGAGTGAACTTTGGGATTTTGGAGGGGTAATTGAGGTCGGATTTTGGTAAATTTGGTATGACTAGACTCGTGAGTGAATGGGCTATCGGGGTTTGTGATATTTGTTGGATTCCGAGACGTAGGACCGGGGGCCAGGTTTGAGTCGATTTCGGATTTTGGCTATAATTTGATATATTTCTTGTGAAATTGATTCATTTAGCCTATATTGATCGTATTATATTACTTGTGGCTAGATTCGGGATGTTCGGATGCCGAATTAAGAGGCACGGGCATTCCAGAGTAGGACTTTGCTTGGTTTAAGGTAAGTAACATTTTCAAACTTGGTTCTGAGGGTTCGAAACCCCAAGTTATGTGTCATGTGATTGATATTGAGGTGACGCATATGCCAAGTGACGGGCGTGCCGGCGTGCACCGTGAGAATTGTGACCTGGGTGATTCCATGGCACCGTTTAGTGACTCTATCCTGTTGATATCAATGTTTTCATCATGTGATGAAGTAATTGAGTTGTAAATCATGCTAGATATCATATTTAGGCTTTGTACCGGTATTGTTTGGACCCTTAGCGGTCGTTTCTTGCTGTCATCTCACTAGTTTTCATTTAATATTCCATCCTCAGCTATGATCATGCACTTTTATATCATATCTCAGTCTTAGTTATTTATTGATTCATCATATCATTGTTCCAGGTTATTTTCATGACATTGTGAGCCTGTGGTGAGACTGGAAAGGTTGATGACTGAGTGAGGCCGAGAGCCTGGTTATGAGTGATAGTTATGGGATTGGGTTGCACGCCGCAACAGTTATATTGACGATTATGGTAGCGCTTGGGCTGTAGGATCCCCTCTGGAGTCTGTAACACACCCCCAGTGAGCGCGGATGATATTATTGAGGGATGGATTTCCCTGGACATGGATTTGTTCGAAGTACTTGATACCTGGAGATGGATTTCTCCACAGGGTTGGATTGACCTTTTTCCTTGATACTGGTGACGTATAGTCAGTGTTGTATATGTTCCCAGATAGATTTCCCTGGGCCAAATGGCCATATACAGTACCGAGCGGTTGAATACTTGAGAGTGGAGCACATGGTGCATTTCATACAGTCTGTGCATTGGCATGTAGAGATAGTTGAGTTGTATACCTTACACTGTTCAGATTTGTATTTCCTTTAATGTTTAAGCTGTATATTGGACTTGAAAGCATGCCTACATTTCTGCACATTTATTTTTGTTGTACCTGTTGAGGTTGAGTTCATCACTACCTTTCAGTCCAAAGTTTGGACTTGTTACTTACTGAGTTGGTGTACTCACGTTACTCCCTGCACCTCGTGTACAGATCCAGGCAATACCGGTCGTAGCGGCGGTTGCTGATTGATGATCCTAGAGTTTTGGAGACTATCAAAGTAGCTACACTGCGTTCGCGGACCTTGATTCTCCTTCTTTATCTTTGTCGTACTTTCAATTTATATCTCTAGACACTGTATTAGATTGTATTTCTGATCTAAACGCTCATGTACTCAGTGACACCCTGATTTTGGGCTGGATTGTATCACTTTGGGATTTTCTTATGTTGCAAACAGTGTTTCTTTAATGTTAAATGCTTCCGTTAACGTTTTCAAACTTATTGTTGTTGGTGTTGGGTTGTTGAGTTGAGGCTGGCCTAGTTCCACGATAGGCGTCATCACAACGGTTGATTTTGGGTCCTAACAAAATAAGACTTACCTGGCCCCGAAGTTCCATAACCGGCTCCAAAGCTTTTCTAACAACTCAAACTCGTGCCCACCGCTCCAAAACTAGTAAATAAATGTGAATAAACTTTAGAATGTAGCTATATGTTTAGAGTTGATTGTTAATACTTCACATTAATCTAAAATTGTTTTCTTCAGAAGCTTTTTTTTAATTTGTTGCCTTGTTTCTGGAAAATCAGAGAAAATCTGCGTAAAAGAAGGATTCTGCAGAATTAATGGGGCGATGATTGCATCTAAATTTTGTAACTGAAATATACGATGTCCCAAAATCGTGCGTCTAAAAAAGGAAGTCTACCGAAGAAAGGAGTCTATTTTAAACGAATGTATAATTTTTGTAGCTAAATCGTGTTTAGGTCGGGTAAATTCTAAAACTGAGATAATTTTGGTATTAAGGTTTCACATAGTGTATAGGAAAGAAACAATCTCTTAATGATATACACTGGTACTGTAATTGACTTTTATATTATCAATATATTTTAATTAGTCATAGCAGGTCATTTATTTTATTTATGTATTACCAATATTAGGCTTATTATAAGAGTTGTTTGTAGGTTGTTTTACATGATAGTATAAGAAAATTTAGGTGTATAAGTAGAGGCGGATTTATAATATTTAGAATATGGGTGTACCATTAAAAAACACTATTGGGTATCAATCCTTGTTCCTTTGGGTAAATACCTTAATATTCAACCAAGTGGACCAGTCAACCTTTTTGGAGCATAGGTGCCAATAGATAATAATAGACCAATTCTAGAAACTACATATATAAAATACCTAGTTTGGTAGATAGACCATGATTTCACGTGCCCAATAATTTACCCTATAAATCTGTCCATGTGTATAAGTTAGAACCTTTTAATTTACTTAAAGGCCAAGATATTGTGAACATTGTGAATACTTAATTTTTGCACGTCTTTAATCTCCTAAAAAGAGAAGATAATTTTAAAACAATCTTAGCTTCCATGTAATTAATTTTCGCATATTTGTGTGCATTTTTGTTTGCGTTTTATTTCATAAAAATATTTTTAAAATGTTTCTTTTATCTTTTATTTGAGTATTCTAGTTTGCATCTTCTTCTTTTTTTTATAGCAAATATACTACTAGGTTATTCACCTAGTAGCTAATATATTAAATAAATCCCAAATTTGGTCAAAGTTACAAAAAAACAATACGACAGAGAAATCCAATGGCTATTGCTACCAAATACAATGTAGCACTAGCGTAATGAAATATGGAAAATACAAAGCTAGTAATTTGAAACGTCCAATTATTGCCGACGACCATGAATGCACACACCAGTTTCCAACAATTTATTGTAGCATCTATAAATCTCTCACTAGGCGTCATTTGTTGCAATCCAAAGGAGACAGGTATGTTTAAATTTAGTAGTTGTAAAGCAAAGCATTTTGGGTATTGTGAATTTGGGATTTTTGAACTCATGTTGGACTCTATGAGATGCCTGCTTGACTCCATGGTTCTGTATGACGTTAAACCACCCCCAGAATGAGCATGATAATATGCTAATACCACTAAGAATTAGTCTAATACCACACAAACATACACAGTAGTCAAGCTCAGGAAATGTGATAACTTTCTGTGTAGGCACATCAGGTTGCTGCCCAAGTCAAGCTGCTTGTAGTGTAGCAGGATAGCTTCCAGTTTGTTAATTTGATGTGTACTGACATCTGTGTTGCTGAAGTGTTGTTGCTGATGTGTTGTTGCAGTATTGTGTTGATCAACTCCCATAATGAGCATTTTGGCATTGCATTGAATCCAACTGCAACAATGATGTGTGTTGGATTGGTAGAGCAGAAGAAGTGTTGCAGTTGTAGCTCTAATTGCTGTATTTCTTAGCACCAGCTGAAACTGGCACAGGCATGATGATGATATTCTGGAGCCTACTGAAATGCTCAGTTGCAGTTGTGTACTCTATCTGGGACTTGGGTGCTAATAGCACTCCATGCTGATACCTCATTAATTTGAGCCTAACTATGGAACCTGCACAATGTAGCAAAATTGTTAGTAGGTGAGAAACTGCTCCCAGGTTGTTGTGTATTCTGGGAGCAGTGATAAGGATTGGGTAGTGACTAATTGAAGACTGTTGTGGATCTAGCTGAACAGTAGCATTCAAAATGATGTAACAACAATACACTTAGAGTGCATCTCCATGTCGACATCAAGCTGTGCAGAGCTATTTTTATTTTCTCCTTACACTATTAGACCACCCCAGACTGAGCATGGTAACACGCTAATACCACTGTGAAGCATTCTAACTGTGCATAGATAACCAGCAGCATCAAACAGACCATGTTACAATGTGATTACTCAAAGTAGTATCTTTTCAATCGACAAACCAATCAGTTCTAGAAAAACAAGCTGTTGGTTTCCTGATACAGTAGAGCTTGAGCCTTCTGCGAAATGATATGTTGGAGATCAACATCACTCCTTGTCTAATTTAGCTGAGTTTTAATGCTAAACCTGAACAATAAACAATTGATCCAGCACTTGTTATACTGGTTCTGCAGATTTCTTTCACAATTGGCCAGACCAGTCTGTTAATCCCTGTGCAAAAATAGTACATGTTTATTATCCTGTGAAATGGTATGTCGGTTCATACTATTGCTTCAGTTTTCTGATCTTGCTATTAAAACCTGCAAAATGTGTCAAACAGAGTTAGGATTGTGTTTTGTGCTCCCACATTTTTATGTTTTCTGGGAGCAATGAAGAGGTTTTGGATTGCAGGAGGTCTGCTGCTTGGCTGGCATAATGAGACCACACTAAGTATAAAATCTAACACCAATCAAGCAGCTACACCCTTCATGGCCTGTACTTGAGTTGCAACAGAGGTCAAATACTTTTATGTGTAGCCTCTTGAAAGTGTTTAAACTCTTGATTGTACTGTAATCCCAGTAGTAAGGAAGAAGAGGTAGCTCAAATGCATGGTTTTGTGATTTTGGATAATCATCTTGAACCAAACACCCAGATTTTAACAATAAAACAGTTATTAAGCTCTTGCTCTTGTGATGACAGATATGAAAATTAGTCTGGAGCCTTCCTCTTTGCTACCCTCACCCTAAGATTAGGAGTATGGGCCTTGTCGAGGTTTACTAATCTTCTACCAGCACTTGGCATTACAGAGAATGAATTAAGGTTTATTGCACCTGGAAAAGAAAACGCTATGTTAGTTAAACAATCTGCTAGTGTGTTGCCCTTGGAATATTACATTGAAATTCTTCTTCATCCCTTTGATCCTTTTCACTTCCTTTCCAATACTCCATGGTGTTTTCCATTCACCTTCTATGATCATTTTCATAACCAGAGAATCGGTCTCTATTATTAGAGGATGCAGTTGTTGCTCAATGCAAAATGCAAGACCTTCAACAATTGCCTTAGCTTCTTCCACAATATTAGTTGTATCTTCGATCTGTTTTGTCCTAGAAAACACCAACTCTCCATCATGATTTCTTACACAAAAGCCATAGAAACTTGGTCCTGGGTTGCCCCTTAACGCACCATCAGTGTTATATTTTAACCAGCCTTCATGAGGTGACTGACAGGCCACTCTCTTAGTCACAACATATGGTTTATAACCTTCCAAAAATCTGATTATGTATGGCCATAGTAATGGAATGTGTGGTAACCAGGGATACCTTACTCTTGCTAGATTGTGCAGTTTCTTGTTCACTCCATGTATAACCCTACTGAATGACATTGTACCTCCATATTTCATAGTGTTTCTCCTCTTCCAAATCTCCCATGTTATCACTACTGGAGCTTCCTGGAACAAAGGCTTGAGTTTTGGACAGCAATCTATATTCCACCACATCCTTATAACTTGATGTACTTGGACTAGATTCCCTACTACACCTGCTCCTTGCATAAAGGTTCTCCACACCCTATCAGCAGTTGCACGTTTTAAAAATAGATGTTGGAAAGAGTCCTCATGAGGTTGGATACAACACCAATATTTTGAAACCACCATGTGCCCACTTATTCTCCATATATCATCAGTAGGTACTTTGCCTTTCCACAGTCTCCATAGAAAGAAGATTATTTTAAAAGGCAGGCCTTTGGTCCACAACAACTTGTATTCAACATCTGTGGGAGCTCTATGTCTCAAGATTTTCCATGCACTACTTACTATGATTCTCCCTGAAGTTGTAGGCATTCACCTAGGTGTGTCCCAATACTCATCATTGTTGTCAAAGGGGACCTATGCCTAATGTGATTTGCAATATCTTTAGGAAAAGATTGTTCCAACAGCACATTCCAATCATCTCCCTCTCTCAACTGAGCCACCTCCTGAAGATCTTCATTGATGTGGAAATCTGGAGGGACCAAGTGATATAATGCCCCTAGTCCAGTCCAGTTCTCATGCCACATATTAGTCGACCCCATATTCATCTCCCATAGTATTTCATGTTCAACTTCTTCCCTTGCCTCCAACAATCTTTTCCAAACATGTGAGCCATCCCTAAATTGGACTACAGTGGGTGGTTCTTTTTTACAGTATTTATTCTACATAAAGTTTGACCATAATGATTTGGTAGTTTTAAACCTCCACCAAAACTTAGCAAATAATGCTTTAGAAATATCTACCAAGGATCTAAAACCTATACCCCCTTCCTCTTTAGGAAGACATAGGTTTTTCCATTTTGTCCAGTGCCTACTCCTGCCTTCTTCCTTATTGCTCCAGAACAAAACTAGAAAATATTTTGTGTAAGTGTTCAAACACATTAGCAGGTGGATTAAGTACAGAAAGGATGTAGGTAGGTATGCTTTGCAACACACTAGAGATCAACGTAGCTTTTCCTCCATAGGACAGTAGTTTTCCCTTCCAAGAATGCAGTTTTGCCTTCACCTTCTTTATCAAATCATTGTAGTAGTCCTTTCTCCTTCTTGTGTAAAAGATTGGGCAGCCAAGATAGGTAAAAGAAAATTCTCCCTTTGAGAAACCAGTGATATTTCCTATTATATTAACAAAAGTTCCAGCAACATTGGTATGCATGTAGTAAAACCTCTTTGCCTTGTTAATCAACTAGCCAAAGGTGTGCTCATATTGTGTCAAAACTTCAACTATCTTCTGTAGGGAATATGGATCAGAAGAGGCAAAAATGATAGTGTCATCAACATAGACTAAGTGGTTCAAAGGGTCAGTCCACTTAGGCAAGCCAAATCCTTTGAATTGCTTGTCTTCAAAAAGTTTATTTAGGGACATAGACAAAACTTCTGCTGAAAGAATAAACAAAGTTGGAGATAGAGGATTCCCTTGTTTGACACCTCTAGTTAAGTGAAAGAAGCCTGAAGTTTGCCCATTAATAAGGACATAATACCAGTTGTTAGCAATCAGATTCCACACCATGTTGATAAAGCATTATGCAAATCCCATTTTCCTTAACACATGCGTCACGTATTTCCATGATACCCTATCATATGCCTTTGTCATGTCCAGTTTGATGATCAATTGGCAGGTTTACCTCTCAGTCTTATGTCAATAACAATTTCTTTAGTCAGCAAGATATTTTCAAAGATACTTCTCCTCTTGATAAAGCCAGACTGGTTTGGACAGATTAAGGAAGTCAGAATGTTCTCCAGCCTATCATGAACCACCTTGGAAAATACTTTGTTTATAAAATTGCTCAGACTTATAGGTCTGAGATAAGAAAATATTTGGACCATTGGCTTTTTAGGCAACAATACAAGATTTGTATGAGTTATGAATTTAGGCAAAGAGCTTCCCCCATAAAACAGTATTAGCATATTGTGAATGTTTTCCCCTACAATATCCCATCAAGTTTGGAAGAACAATCCTGAGAAGCCATCTGGACCACTTGCACTGTCACTGCTCAATGCAGCAAAACCTGCTGCCTTCACCTCTTTTCTAGTAGGACTTCTACAAAGCTCTAGATTATGCTCACATGTCACCATTGAAGGTATATTGTGAAGGAGCTTAAAGCTAGTAAGATCATATCTTCTTTAGTGAACTGCTTCTGAAAGAAATCAACTGTGTATTTGTCTAGTTTGCATCTTTAAGTTGTATATACCAAGCACATTTTCTTTTAGTTGTGTATTTGTAGGATTAAATTAGAGTTATGAGAATTGGGCTAATTAAATATTTATTGAAAATGGGCCAAAAATCGGACCAAAGTGGTGGCCCAACTGCTTTCAACCCGCCTAGCTTAAGACCCTAACCAGACGTGCCAAAACGACGTCGTTTTGGTTAAGTGATTGAGATTTAATTTCAGCCACCCATCTTGACTTGATTCAACGATCCTAATGTAATCTTCAATCTAGGTTTTTAAGACCTAAAGAGGGCGAATTTTGCCCCCATATTTCCCTATTCTTTCTGTCCCCTCTCTCTTAAATCTATCTTTTACTGGTCACTTGTTTCTTAAAATTCGTGAGATTTGGCCATATTTTCTGCCAAACACCTATATACATGGACAGAGCTCGACGAGGACTATTATTTAACGTTGGTCTCAAGCCGAAAATCCGACAACCATTTTCCGGCAAAGTGGTCGCCACTCCCACTGCCGGCAACCACCACCAGGCCCACTGACTCCCCATTATTTTAGCCTAGTTTCGAGCCAAAAACATTTGTTTCTTTTTAGTATGATGCCAGGTTCATTGAGTTCAGCGTATTCCAAAAGAAAATGAGCGTTCCAAGGTCAGAAAACCACCACTTGGTATCTCCGGCATCTTCTCGTGGCTCGAACAGTGTCAAATGCCCTCGATTGGTAAAACCTTACTTCTTTTTTATCTTTTCTAATTTTTTGCTTTTGTCATTAGTATTAGTATTAAGGTTAAATTTCCATTCATGTTGTTGTTATTTGTATGCAATGAGCTAGGGTAGTATTGGTTTTCAATTACATGTTACTTTATAAATTTGAATTTCATTCTTCGACCTAGCCGGTCGAGTAGTTTGTTATTGTCTGTTAGTTTTGATTTTTGGTTCTTTGACCCAGAAGGTCGACTATTTTGTATGGATTTATTAAGTTTGAATTTTCAGTTCTTCGACCTAGTCGGTCGATAGTTAAGTCTTTGTTTTAATTTCATGAAAAACAAAAAATATTAGTTGAATTGTTTATTTAGTTAGTCGTATGATTAGTTGTTATTAATCGTGATAGTTTAGAAATGTTTGTTTAGTTTTTTTTTCGCACATTAGCTTGCCCTCATATTCCAAAGTTGTTTGAGCTTGATTGTTTTGAGCAAATATTTGAGTTTTGTTGATAAAAGTTGAAAGTAAAAGGGAATAGTACAAGTTGGTTGCTTTTTACTGTTCATGTGTTTTTGGAAGTACAAAACTCCAAAAACGTTTGTCATTGTTTGGTAAAAATACTATCTTTTGGACAGATTTTTAATCAAAAGTCTGTCTTTTGAATAGTTAGAGTAGATTTTTGGTAAAAAATATGTCCTTTGGACAGATTTTCAATCATGAATACCTTGTTTCTTCTCCTATAAAAGAAACACACTCTAGCATACTTAGGGGACAACTTTTATACAACAAAAAAACACCATTTGAGGTCAAAAAGATCAGCTGAACATATGGAATAGTAAGCTGAAAATTCTGAACTTTGTTTCTTATAGTGCAAAACTTGTGAGAAATAGAAGGATTCTAGTTAATTTACTGCGGAAATAGCTACTGGTTTCGAGTGTTGTACTGCTGGGTATTTCTGGTCGATTCTCTTGGGTTCGAAATCTACTATAATTATTGTTTTTGCTGTTTTGCTGCCTGTATTGTTTTGCGGTCCACTTTTTGACTTTGAAAAAAGCTGACTTTGCTATATTTATTATTTTTCTGCTATCCAGGTAACTCGCTCAATCAATGTTGTAATTCTTGACACGATAATGAATGAGGATGAGATGATTTAAGTTATTTCATGTCATGAATATTTTCTTCTCCATGATTAGTTTATGTATTGAAACGGTGTAATGTATTAGTTCTAGCTTCATTATTTCCTTGTCAAGTTATTAGATCTGGAAACATAAGTTATGTTAGGTGTTTATAGATTACTTTATAACATGTTCTGTTCATTCATCTTTACGCTTGCTTAGGTAACTAGCATTCTAATCTTGTTTGCCGAACTCGCTCAAAGTTATAAACTTAGAAGTAGTTCTTCATGTGTTCCAAAAAAGAAAAGAAAAATCTCTGAAGCTAGTTGAATAAGCATAGTGTTTACCCAAAAAATCAGATAACGTTAAATTTGTGTATGGTTCTAAGGATATGTGATACAATTTGATACAAATCGTATATAGAAATAGAAATATGTATGTTCTTGGCTATGAGAATGGGAATAGTGAGCAAAAGAATAAATAAGGTAAAATAAAACAAGCATGAGGAGATAACTTTTAATATGAGAAGTGATCTTTTGTTACAATGTCTTCTGTTTGTGCCTATGCTTACAAGGATTCCGCCTTTATAATAGAGGGATCCTACTTTATTTATAATAAAATAAAGCATATAGTGGAGGACCCATGATTAATTGTCTCTTCCTCGAGACCCGCCAAGATTCTCTCTCTTAGTGCGGTTGTAACGCCTCTCGTATGTGAGCTCGACACTGGCTCGAACTCGTTATTGGGTCGAGCCCTCGATTTTGGCTTGAGTTCGACCTCCGTGGTGGGTGTAGCGCATTCCTGACCTCGAAGCAATGCCTTGCGGATCGATTTGGTTACGGGCTCGATAAAAGTATAGAGCCGACTCTTCGATCTGCCTTCGGACTCGAGGCTCATTTGTACTGCCTTCGGAACTCATCTCAAAATTCCACTCTGGTTGCTTACCGTTCGAACTCGATCGAACGTAGGAAGGCCGAAATCTATTTCGACCGTATACACATAGCAAGGCATAAAAGTAAGTAGGCCGTTAGGCTAAGTATTTCATAAGTTTTTTTTTTGTGCTCCAGTCCCTATTTGTTAGGATGGGTGTCTTAAAATCTGTTTAGCTTTCTTGTTAAGTTGGCATATGTAACACTGTGAATGGGTCATGATACAAAATTAGGATTATGAGATAGTATTTGAACTAAGAGAATTAAAAAAGAGTTTTGGCCTCTTGAACCATGTGTGCCTGGCCCATGAACCTAAGATAAAGGGTGGCTCATTTTCTACATTCAAACAAGATAACCTGTTTTCTTTTAATAATTTGGTAGGCTCAAATAAGTTGGCCCACGTTCTAAACAATTATTTTTGCCTATTTCTCATTACTAATAGTTAAGTAATTAATTTTATCCAAAGTGTTAGGCAAATTTAGGCACAAATGCAAAGTATATATTTTATTAAAAGCTTTGTTCATACTAATTTATTTTTTATAACAAGAATAAGTTGATAAATAAGGTCCAACATCGATAGAATATTCATATGTCGTTTTACTATCATTAGTTTACAAAAATATTTTTTTAATAAAGATAGATAACTACTTTTGCCATAATCTAATCTCCATAGTAATTTGTTTAACAAAGATAAATAATTTCGGGAACACTCGTTTCGAAATAAAGACATAAATAAAAATGGCAAGTTCGTGAGGACGCATCTTGTTTCAATTCTTTAAATAAACAAAAGTTGTTATTTAATTAACTTCAAGTAGGCTCCAATTTTAGGTGTGACGCACGAGCTAGCGTCGGGGATACTCGTCCTAGTTTGAAATTAATAAGGTCATCAACAATAAAAGCGGACATATGAATACATGAAAATCCTAATTAAATCACAGGTTATCCATAATTAATTCAAGCCAAGTTTAAGTCAATAAAGCGACAGTGCTAGAACTACGGGATTCGGAAAGTGCCTCACAACTTCTCCTCGGTCAACAGAATTCCTTAGCCGGTCTTCTATTTTCGCATACCAATAAAAATAGAGTCAAACATTCTTTTGACTAGGGATTCAAATAAAACGTGACTTGGAATACCCAACAATCAATTCCAAGTGGCGACTTTATAAATAAAATAATCTATACTCAAATTTATTATTTTAATTGAAAAACTCTTTTAATCCACAATTTATAATACATATCTCTTGGGATAAAAAAGGGGTGTGACAAACATATACAAGGATCCTTCACCAAACGACGATAGTAGCCAAAACTTTATTTTCTACATTTTCATTTGAACCCAACTACGATTATATATATATATTTAATCTTGTCTGTTCTTGTTAAAATACTCTAGTTGAATCAAGGCGGACCCATGTTATATCAAGTGGATTCAATACTTCAATTGAACCCGCTTTACCGAATTTGTTTGTTAATTATATATGTAAATTATAGTCACACCAGATATATAGGTAAAAAGAACCCTTTTGGATCAACAATTAGTCTCAGTTTGATGGTCAAGCGATGTCATTTTAACCGTATCCTTCTCCCTGTATTACTGTGACTATTATTAATTTAGTTCAATCTACTAATATGTTAAAAGCGTTAGGTTATTTTTCCTTTTGAATTTTATTATTTGCCATTTGTCATATAAAAGTTGTTTTTAATTGTTATAATTATTTATTATTTGTAAACAATACTTATGTCACGACCCGAAATCCACCTGGTCGTGATGACACTTAACTCAACCCGCTAGGTAAGCCAAATCAACTATCCAATTCCAATGAAATTTAATAAGGCAATTAATTAAAAGAAAATATATGAAACTAATACATTTCTCCCAAGAACTAGTAGTACAAATCATGAGTTTCTGCACATGTTTGTGCAGTACAACCGTACCCTTCTCCCCGTATTACTGTGACTATTATTAATTTAGTTCAATCTACTAATATGTTAAAATCGTTAGGTTATTTTTCCTTTTGAATTTTATTATTTTCCATTTGTCATATAAAAGTTGTTTTTAATTGTTATAATTATTTATAATTTGTAAACAATACTTATGTCACGACCCGAATTCCACCTGGTCGTGATAACACCTAACTCAACCCACTAGGTAAGCCAATCATTAACTATCCAATTCGAATGAAATTTAATAAGATAATTACTTAAAAGAAAATATATGAAACTAATACATTTCCCCCAAGAACTGGTAGTACAAATCATGAGTTTCTAAGAATAGAATTTACAAGCTGAAATGAAATAAATACACCGTCTGTTTGAAAAGTACATAAATAGAGTTTTACAGATCTAAAGATACCACGAACAAGAGGCATCTACAACCGGGATGCAGGTACATCTTCAAATCGAGCTCCCATCGAACACAGCAACATCAACAGCCAACATCTGCACGCAAGGTACAAAAGTGTAGTATGAGTACAACCGACCCCATGTACTCAATAAATAACAAACCTAATCTTAGGTTGAAAGTAGTAACGAGNGTTTTACAGATCTAAAGATACCACGAACAAGAGGCATCTACAACCGGGATGCAGGTACATCTTCAAATCGAGCTCCCATCGAACACAGCAACATCAACAGCCAACATCTGCACGCAAGGTACAAAAGTGTAGTATGAGTACAACCGACCCCATGTACTCAATAAATAACAAACCTAACCTTAGGTTGAAAGTAGTGACGAGCTAACACAAGGTCGGGTCCAATACCAATATCCCACAACAGTTCATAACATCATAATACAAGTAATAAAAGATGGATCTCAGAAGTAAAATGCTCAGCTCGTTCACAGTTCCAGAAAATAGTCATGCTTTTCAAGTATCTTAGTGAAAACCCAAATCTTTTACCGAAAATGCCAAAAATACGAGTAAGTTTGAAAACTGTGATTTTCTCCAAAACTCCTTTCAACAAAAAGTAAGATGTTTCACTTTCAGATAGCATGAAGAAAATACTTCTCTATGCCTACATGTCAAGATATAGGTAAAATCACAAATGTCCCCAAAATTAGGTAGCAGAAAGAAATGCACCTCTATGCATGCATCTCAAGTACGCATGTTAAATGCAATGCATCTCGATGATGAGCTCATGTACTCACACTCTCAGAGTACTCAATATCACCATCTCGCATTCTCTCTCACTATGCTCAGCACACTCAATCACTCAGCATTGTACCGTACTCGCTGCGGCGTGTAACCCGATCCATATTTATAGTCGACTGCGCTCACTGGGGGTGTGCAGACTCCGGAGGGGCTCCTTTCAGCCCAAGCGCTATAATCCGCATGGACAACTCACATGCCGCACGGACAACTCACGTGCTATAATATCAACATCTAGAATCGCACGGACAACTCACGTTCGGCACAGACAACTCACGTGATATAGTGATAACATCCTCACAAACAGGTCCTCGGCCTCATTCAGTCATCAATCTCTCCAGTTTCACTCACAGGCTCACAATGTCATGAAACTAGCCCGACAACAATGATATGATCTATCAATAAATAACTGAGACTGAGATATGATATGAATGCATGAATATGACTAAGTATGAAATATCAATGAAATCAGTGAGATGACAGTAAGAAATGACTACTCTGGGTCCAAACAATATCGGCATAATGCCTAAACAGGATATCTAGCATGATTGACAGCTTAACTACTTTATCACATGGTGAAAACACGGATATCAATAAAGTAGGACCACTATACAGTGCCATGAAAATAACAGAGTCCCAATTTACATGGTGCACGCCCACACGCCAGTCACCTAGCATGTGTGTTACCTCAATTCCAATCACATAACACGTATTTCGGGGTTTCATACCCTCAACACTAAGATTAGAAGAGTTACTTACCTTCAACAAGCCAATACCAATGTCGAGCAAGCCAAGCGATGCTCCAAAGAAGCCATCCCACGCGTTTTGACCTCCGAACGGCTCGAAACTAACCAAAAACAACTCAAATGCATCAAACAATGCTAAAGGAATCAATCCCGATTGAAAAATATCAAATCTTGAATCAAAAGCCCAAAATCGACCAAAAGCCCAACCCGGGCTAGCACCTCGGAACCCGACAAAATTTACAAAATCCAACAACTCATTCAATTACGAGTCCAACCATACTAGTTTCACTCAAATCTGACTCAAATTCGATGTTCAAAACTCAAAAATTCATATTATGAAACTTTAGGCCAAAACCCCCAATTTCTCTTTAAAATTCATCAACCAATTGTAAAAAATGAAGATAAATTCGTGGAATAAGATCAAAACCAAGTGTAGAATACTTACCCCAATCCTTGTAATGAAATTTGCTCCAACAATCACCTCAAACCGAGTCCCACATCTCAAAATATGATAAAAGAACCAAAAAGCTCGATTTTTATAGCTTCTGCCCAGCACTTTCCGCATTTGCGGACAAATAGTCGCATCTGCGACCACCGCATATGCGGTAACTGTTTCGCTTCTGCGACCACAACTAACCAGCTGGCCCCTCGCACCTACGGAACAATTTCTGCTCCGCATCTGCGATGACCTCTAGCCAAGCCTCTATGCTTCTGCGGCCAATTGTCCGCATCTGCGCCCACTCTTCCGCAGATGAGGAAACACCAGAACCGGAAATCTTCAGCAATGCAACATGAAATGAAAATGATCCGAACCCCGTCCGAAACTCACCCGAGGCCCCCGGGACCTCAACCAAATATACCAACAAGTCCCATAACATAATACGGACCTAATCGAGGCCTCAAATCATACCTAACAACATCAAAACGACGAATCACATCTAAATTCAAAATCAATGAACTTTGAAACTTCAACTTCCACAACCGATGCCGAAACCTATCAAATCATATCCGATTGACCTCAAATTTTGTACACAAGTCACATTCGACATTACAGACCTGTCCCAACTTCCACAATCGGAATCCGACCCCGATATCAAAAAGTTCACTCCCAGTCAAACTTTTCAAAATTTTAGCTTTCACTATTTCGAGCCAAATTCAACCACGGGCCTCCAAATAACAATTCGGATGCGCTCCTAAGTCCAAAATCACCCAACGGAGCTAGCGGAACCATCAAAATTCCAATCTGAGGTCAAATGCTAAAAGTCAAACTTGGTCAACTCTCCCAATCTATAGCTTCAACAATGAAATTCTTTCTTCCAATTCGATTTGGAATAACCTGAAAATAAAAACCGACAATTTACACAAGTCAAAATTCATTATACGGAGCTACTCATGCCCGTAAACTACCAAGCGAAGTGCAAATGCTCAAAACGACCGGACGGGTCATTACATTCTCCCTCACTTAAACATACATTTGTCCTCGAACGTGTCCAGAGTTATTCTCAAAGCCATCAAACCGTTGTATAACCTTGCCATGCACATACCCGGGGGTGATCCCACGTCACCCTATCCCATATAGGTCCGATAACACAACATAACTGATATTTCTCAATTCAACCTAGCCCACAGGCCTTAGAATCTAACTTCTAACATCCGGAATTTCTTATAAGATCTGGATCTCGCAACCCTACACCCTGTATAAGTCTGCACAAGCTGTACCAAACCGCAACCATAACCCAAGATACAATCGCATGATATATCACATAACACAGATACTCGAAGTAATGATTTCTAATCACAGTAGCTGCTCAAAATAACCCGATGCTGGTAATAAACCTCATATCAAACAAGACTCAATTCTGAAACCTTCGTACACTACCGATGATGAAAGGAACACGCAGAAACTCATAACCATTCATCAGATCAACCAGTCATGGAACTCCCTCTCATTCGACAAGAACTATAGCAAATTTCTAAGCCGACTTTCGATATTATCCTTCCAACCATGCTGTAATCTATTCCGATAGTATCCATTCTAGATCTAATGACCTCATCTCATACAACACGACCACTCTAGTAACATGATACATCAATACAATCTAAAGCCATAACCCGTGCAATCCGTGCACCAATAAGCAACATTCCAAATATACTCAATCATAGAAAACAAATGACTCAGACGAGAGAACTGCCCTGCAAGCTCAACAAGTACCACCACATCGCAATGCTAAGAACCTATCACACACCGTAGAACCAAACCACACGAATCTAACACAAGGGATCATATCTGAACATAACTTCACGGCAATGCGTGACCCCATCCAAATACTGGTCCATATGAAATACCTCGGCCCCCATGCTCAAACTCAATAACCACGCGTAATCCGACATCAAGTACTCAAAGTGCATTACCATAACCATGAAAAGGTAGATGACACAATGCCACACAAAACCCGAAAGAACATAACCCATATGCCATCGACCATGAAATACCTAATTACTCATCTCGCTCAAATTTCGCTATAAAGCCCAAATAGAACCGCACCAGGTGTGCTTATAACCAACGAATCACAACTCCCCGTAGCATAGAAGAGTAACTCACAGATCATTTCAGAACACGAATAAGCTCAACAACAACCGAATGGCACATCCCTCAACAATAGCAGTATGGAACCAACTAATCCGGCTCGGTGTAGAATACACATCCTAATTGGGCCTCCCAATGGACCCCCAAATCGACTCTGGTCACCCACAAATAGATAAATAACCCTCTGAAAGTCCACAATGACTTAATCATAACACATACTATCATCTGGCTAGCTTCGGCCACAACCTCACAGTCCACAACCATGAAACAATCTGCTCCTGGGAACTCCCAGCCTCCAAATCCATAAAACACACGAATCACCATATCTGATTCCATCTCCATCGCCCGAATGTCTAACACATCTCTCATACATGATCATCCCATGAGGAATACTTCTAAAATTCTTCCGTGCCACCTAGCAAAATTTGAATATCAGCAGTCGATCAACCAGGAGAGTGTCGCAATACCAGTGAAGTATCCATAAATCAAAACACATTGCCCCTTCTGAAATGTATACTCTCATCAAGCCATACCGATTAGTAATATCATTTACCTAGTCATCTGAAACCGTCCATGCTACCTACGAATTAATGCCATTCCCTTCAAAACTGTACTGTGACCTTGCACCTGCAAATCTCAATCCCACACAACACACTGCATCTACCATGCCATCCTGTGAAGAGTACAAGAATCTCATAATCAACCTTGAGTCATAAGCAGAATATATACCCGATCAGTCGAAAAATTTCCATTTGATCTCATCCCGGAGAAAATCCCAATACGCAACATATTCCTCACGCCGGTAAGAAATATACTCCTCGAACCGTGGTAAAAACTATTGAGAACTCTTCGAAGTCCATTTGCACATAACCAAGCTATCCGAATCGAATCTTTCTAACTCAACCCAGCCACGCAGGTAAAACCCAAGAGCATTGCCACGAAACACCTGTGGAGACTAGCCACATCATAAGTACCGAATGAACTGATTATATCCATTACTGTGCTGATCCAACATACTACCACACTGTCCTATTTCTCTAAGTCCCTTCCAAATTGCCTTCAAGTTGGTACTTCTCCTTGCTGGAGTACCACGATCCTTAACCAAAATTCACCATACAATAGGCCCTTGTATAACACCACCACGCCTTAAGGCCCATAAGCCGTTGACTTCCCTCTTAAGCACCCCAAAGCACCACAACTGAGATACCCACTCTAAAGAGACCTTATGTGAACCTAAATCTATTTCCTTAACCTTCTTGATACTGAAATGCATAATCCATAATGATATAAAAATGACACAAGTCTCGACACCATCCCATGCAAATATCAGATCCTAGCCATATACCAATCCGAAATTCTCAATTTCTACATATAATTCTTGAAGCCATTAGAACCATTCTCGAGAGTCATCCACTCTACTCAAATCTCAATTGAACCAACCAAACAGACCGAACGACATGTGCCCCATTAATACACCAACACCCAAGGGAGTAGTCCACACTCCTAAGCAATCGAGCAAATTCCTACTCCATGTACCCTACATCCTTCGCGAATAACTACTCAATTATTTTATGATTCTCATATACCCATAGAGCGTAATACAACCTGTATCCAGAAATGTCTTTACCCGAGTCATCCTCGATCTCGACCTTTGCAAGTCATACCTGATTCACCAGTATACCCCAAACCGAAACCAATACGACACATAATTGTGCAAACAACTCGTCGATAACAGACTCCCCCACTTGGTTCAAAGCCATAGAACGGAACAGCCGATAAGATCACGATACCCATACTCTATTACTACCAGAATCCCGCACTGAAATGCAACTAAATCCTTCATAAGTCCATGTAACACAAACCATATAATACCTCAAATCGTCTGCAAATCTCGCATTCATCCTCGTGATAGTCAGGTTAACTGTTATAATCGATCCAAACTCAAATCACACAAATATACCCAACTGGTAGAAAAGAACGCCTCCAAACAATAATATAAAAATCACACATCCGTAGATTACCTCGCAGGATATAACCCACCTGCTCAGCCTCAAACTGACATCTCTATATACACCTTTCACAACCACAACTACTAAGCAATCACTTAATCTTCTCGATTCTGAACTCATCAACAAGACATTAGAATCTACTTCACCCAACGACTAAACAACATGAGAGATCCCTCAACACACCCATAACTCGAGACCATACGCCAAATAAAGACAGAAATCAAACACCCCAGAGTCATTTCTACATCTCAAATAAACTCTTCTCATTACATTCGTCCAATCTGAACATATCTCGCAGTCACATCATACCCACCACATAGTCATCCAATCACAATTTCTACTAATGGGGACACCAACGGACCTATGAATCCCAAAAGCATTTGCTCACACAATCGAAATCTCTGTACTCAAGCTACCGTCAAAACCCGGCCTCAAGTCCTCTAGACTGGCCCATTATCAGCATGTCAAAATCACATCTCGTACCTCAACCATGGAATCACAAGCCGCAGGCGCACAGCCGATACCGAGCGCTCATATGCACATACGAATGCGTGAAAGGAATTAAAAGAGCTGCGCTTCAAGCTGAAGCAATGCCGCATGATAAGGAAAAAAATATGGGAAATATATCCTAAATGTCCTGTAGCCTCTCAAAGATAGGTATGGGCGTCATCATACCGATCTGCAAGACTCTACTAGACACTTGCTCATGACTTGTAGAACCTATGAACCTAGAGCTCTGATACCACCTTATCACGACCCAAAATCCACTTGGTCGTGATGGCACCTAACCCAACCCGCTAGGGTAGCCAATCATCAACTATCCAATTCTAATGAAATTTAATAAGGCAATTAATTAAAAGAAAATATATGAAACTAATACATTTCCTCCAAGAACTGGTAGTACAAATCATGAGCTTCTAAGAATAGAATTTACAAGCTGAACTGAAATAAATACATCGTATGTTTGAAAAGTACATAAAAAGAGTTTTACAGATCTAAAGCTACCACGAACAAGAGGCAGCGACAATCGGGATGCAGGTACATCTTCAAATCCATCTCCCATCAAACACAGCAACATCAACAACCAACATCTGCACGAAAGGTGCAGAAGTGTAGTATAAGTACAACCGACCCCATGTACTCAATAAATAACAAACCTAACCATATGTTGAAAGTAGTGACGAGCTAACACAAGATAGGGTCCAATACCAATACACCACAACAGTTCATAACAGCATAATACAAGTAATAAAAGATGTATCTCAGAAGTGAAATTCTCAGCTCGTTCACAGTTCCAAAAAATAGTCATGCTTTTCAAGTATCATAGTGAAAACCCAAATCTTTTACCGAAAATGCCAAAAATACGAGTAAGTTTGAAAACTGTGAATTTTTCCAAAACTCCTTTCAACAAATAATAAGATGTTTCACTTTCAGATAGCATGAGGAAAGTACTTCTCTATGCCTACATGTCAAGATACAGGTAAAATCACAAATGTCCCCAAAACTAGGTAGTAGAAAGAAATGCACCTCTATGCATGCATCTCAAGTACACATGTCAAATGCAATGCATCTCGATGATGAGCTCATGTACTCACACTCTCAGAGTACTCAATCTCATTGTCTCGCATTCTCTCTCACTATGCTCAGCACACTC
Organism: Nicotiana otophora; assembly: GCA_000715115.1. NCBI lineage: Eukaryota > Viridiplantae > Streptophyta > Magnoliopsida > Solanales > Solanaceae > Nicotiana > Nicotiana otophora. The sequence goes on from AWOL01S0085980.1 coordinate 23,601, forward strand.
AATCACTCATCTATTTATAGTCGACTGTGCTCACTGGGGGTGTGCAGACTCAGGAGGGGCTCCTTTCAGCCAAAGCGCTATAATCCGCACGGACAACTCACATGCCATAATATTAATATCTGAAATTGCACGGACAACTCACGTGCCGCACGGATAACTCACGTGCTTTAATATCAATATCTGGAATTGCATGGACAACAAACATTCTGCATGGACAAGTCACGTACTGGACGGATAACTCACGTGCTATAGTGACAACATCCTCACAAACAGGCCCCGACCTCACTCAGTTATCAATCTCTCTAGTCTCACTCATGGGCTCACAATGTCATGAAACTAGACCGACAACAATGATATGATGTATCAATAAATAACTGAGACTGAGATATGATATGAATGCATGCATATGAATGCGTACGAAATATCAATGAAATCAGTGAGATGACAGTAAGAAACGACCACTATGGGTCAGAACAGTAACGACATAATGCCTAAATATAATATCTAGCATGATCGACAGCTTAACTACTTTATCACATGGTGAAAACACAGATATCAAATAAGTAGGCTCACTATACAGTGCCATGGAAACAACAGAGTCCCAATTCATATGGTGAACGCCCACATGCCCGTCACCTAGCATGTGCGTCACCTCAATACCAATCACATAACATGTATTTCAGGGTTTCATACCCTCAGCACTAAGACTAGAAGAGTTACTTATCTCGAACAAGCCAATACCAATGCCGAGCAAGCCAAGCGATGCTCCCAAGATGCCATTTCCGACCTCTGAACGGCTCGAAACTAACCAAAAACAACTCAAATGCATCAAACAATGCTAAAGGAATCAATCCCAATCGAAAGAGATCAAATCTTGAATCAAAAGCCCAAAATCGGCCAAAAGCCCAACCCAGGCCCGCACCTCGGAACCTGACAAAATGTATAAAATCTAACAACCCATTCAATTACGAGTCCAACCATACTAGTTTCACTCAAATCCGACTCCAATTCGATGCTCAAAACTCAAAAATTCATATTATGAAACTTTAGGCCAAAATCCCCAATTTCTCTTTAAAGTTCATCAACCAATTGCCAAAAATGAAGATAGATTCGTGGAATAAGATCAAAACCAAGAGTATAATACTTACCCCAATCCTTGTGATGAAATTTTCTCCAAACAGCGCCGCAATCCGAGTCTCACATCTCAAAATATGATAAAAGAACCAAAAACCTCGATTTCTATAACTTCTGCCTAGCACTTTCCGCATTTGCGGACAAATAGTCACATCTGCGACCACGGCATCTGCGGTAACTATTTCGCTTCTACGACCACATCTAACCAGCTGGCTCCTCGCACCTGCGGAACAATTTCTGCTTCTGCGCACTCGCAGGTGCAACTCCTTCTCCGCATCTGCGATGACCTCCAGCCAAGCCTACTACGCTTCTGCGGCCAATTGTCTGCATCTGCGGACTCGTATCTGTGCCCACTCTTCCGCAGATGCAGAAACACCAGAACCAGAAATCTTCAGCAATGCAACATGAAATGGAAAATAATTTGAACCCCGTTCGAGACTCACCCAAGGCCCCCGGGACCTCGTCCAAATATACCAAAAGTCCCATAATATAATACGGACATACTCGAGGCCTCAAATCATACCTAACAATATCGAAACGGCCAATCACATCTAAATTCAAAATCAGTGAACTTTGAAACTTCAACTTTCACAACCGATGCCGAAACCTATCAAATCACGTCCGATTGACCTGGAATTTTGCATACAAGTCACATTCGATATTACAGACCTGCTCCAACTTCCAGAATCAGAATCCGACCTCGATATCAAAAAGTTCACTCCCGGTCAAACTTTTCAAAATTTCAGCTTTCGCCATTTCGAGCCAAATTCAACCATGGACCTCCAAATCACAATTCGTACGCGCTCCTAAGTCCAAAATCACCCAACGGAGCTAACGGAACCATCAAAATTTCAATCTGAGGTCAAATGCTAAAAGTCAAACTTGGTCAACTCTCCCAATCTAAAGCTTCAACAATGAAATTCTTTCTTCCAATTCGATTCCGAATAACCTGAAAATCAAAACCGACGATTCACACAAGTCAAAATACATCATACGGAGCTACTCACGCTCATAAACTACCGAGCGAAGTTCAATGCTCAAAATGACCGGTCGGGTCGTTACAACTTAGCTTTTAAATTTGTGAAATTTGTGTATTTAGTTTCTAATATTTTAATTTAGCACTTTTATATAATGTTGAGTCATTTCTCTTTTTGTTTTCTTTGCAATTAGTTCGTTTTAAATTTATTTACTATTTTATTAAATTGTGTGTTTATTTATTTATTGTTCAAGTAAATTATTTTTTAATTTTAATTCTTACGTTATTTATATTTATGGTGTTTGAACATTGTTAGATGTTATTGTATTAACTTATCTTTTGAGTAAAACATAAGAATTTAAAACTGAAGACTTTTAAAGAAAATTTATAGTCTTATAACGGATTAAAAGTTGAGACACACACAAAAATACATACATACATATATATATATATATATATTCAAAATNAAGTCAGAGAGGAACGAGTGCAAAGGTACCTGGATAAACTGCAGGTAACGTTATATCGGTTCAAAGAATGGACTTTACAACACGTGCCTCGGGATCAAAATAACGAGGCCGATGCCTTTGCTAACTTGGGGTCATCGATCGATGACGACGAGTTCAATTCGGGGGCGGCCGTGCAACTCATGAGATCGGTAGAGGAAGAAGGTCACGCCGAGATAAACTCAACAAACCTGGATTGGGACTAGAGAAACAAATATATAGAATATCTGATGACCGGAAAACTGCCTTCAGACCCAAAGAAATCGAGGACTCTACGTACGAAGGCTGCCCGGTTTAGCATGTTCGAAAACAGTACATTATTTCGGAGAACGTATGGCCCACTCGCAATATGTCTAGGACCTGGAGACACCGACTCTCTTCTGAGGGAAATCCACAAAGGCACCTGCGGAAATTATTCGGGCACTGAATCATTAGTTCTGAAAATAATCAGAGCCGACTACTATTGGATCAACATAGAAAAGGACGCGAAGGAGTTCGTACGAAAATACGACGATTGTCAAAAGCATGCTCTGATGATTCATCTTCCCAGGGAGCTACTACATTCGATCTTGTCCCCTTGGCCGTTAATAAAATAGGGAATGGATATCGTTGGCCCCCTTCCATGGGCACCCAGTAAGGCTCAATTAATAATGTTTATGACTGACTATTTTTCTAAATTGGAAGCTTAGGTGTTCGAGAAAGGTAAACTTATTTTTTTATTTGGTCTCTCTTTTACAAATATCTAAGGTAAAGTGCACACTTTCAACAAATATCTAAGGAAAAATTGGGCACCTTAGCCGACGTACTTCAAAAGCTATTTATTTAAATATTTTAAGCCATTGGAGGAGCGGTTGTTTAGATTAATTCATTATATATTGTATCATTATATAGCTGAATGAATAACAAACACACACAGCAGAATAAGTCCTGAAAATAAATTGTATACGAGTGAAACCAAGCTCATGATGTATCCTAGCCTCCGATGAGATAAGCCAAAGCTCGAGACACGGCAATAAGGGACCGAAATCGAGCCAAAGTCCCACCGGACTAGAACCCGGGGGCATGATGCCTGCCTTCGAGAATATCGAGACCATGATCCCGAAATTGGTCTTAGCCTCGAGCCACTTCGAAGAACGTTGTCAGACAATCCAGCATAGCCAACAGAAGGCCGAAATATCCGGGATCGACCGAATAT
>AWOL01S0085981.1:0-22407 GCA_000715115.1 Nicotiana otophora
ATATATATATATATTCAAAATTTACTTTCTGTTACGCAATAATTCCTATTATTGACTATTATCACACCTAATGCATTATTATGTCTATTGAACCCGCTTGGATAAAATTTTGGATCCGCCACTGAGTAGAAGGCCTTAAAGGTTTGGCAGTCTTAACCAAACCTTATTCAACACTATTGGAAATTAAACCAAGATTAGTTAGTATTCCTACGTCGTCTAGGATTTGGTATTTACTAGTTTATTTAATTTATGTCTAATTAGGATTTACAACCAAAATCATGTAGGAATAGGTTTTCTAGATTCTATTCAAATCTGATTTTGTAGTATTATAAAAAGTGGTGCTACTACATATTTTCTATTGTAGAGAGGTAACTATGACGTAGAGAGATGCAAGAGTTTATGAGTTGTGAAAAAGCCTCCTACCACATTCTCCCCCTAGTTTAATAAATTTCTTTTATACAGTCTTTGTTGAATTTTTTGCTTGTGCATAAATTATTCTTGAGGTATTTCAATCCTTCAAATTGGTATCAGAGCCTGTGTGAGATCCTGTCAGAGCCGGTAAAAGATCCAAAACAAACATGGATACTCTATTACTTGATTGTCCCGCTTTTGTATTTGATGGCAAAAATAATTTTGAAACTTGGTATCAACATATGAATTTTTTTTAAGGCTATTGGATTATGGTCCACCATTGATGATGGATTTGAGGAACCTCTATGAGGCACAACATTGATGGGTGATGCAGCTATGCAATTGGAGAAGAAGAGACATTTAGATTATAAGGCATGCTACCATCTCGCCATCAAGGTCGAATTATATGTATATAAAATATATTTGCATGAAAAGTCATCAAAGGAGGCTTGGACAATCTTGGTGAAGTCATATCGAAGAGTTGCTAACATAAATAAGGAGAAACTGGAAGCGTTTAGGAGTCAATTTGAGCTGGCTTATATAAGACCAACAAAGTCTGTCAAAGAATTTTATACAAGAATTGAAAATATAGTCAATGGTTTAAGGACCAATGGAGAAGTATTGAAAGATGTTTAAATTGTTGAAACAAATATTGCAGACTCTTAGTTTAAAGTTTAACAACAAAAACGTTATTCTTGAAGCTACCAAAAATCTTAGCACTCTTAGACTTGATGATTTACAAGGGGAATTGGTGACATGCGAGAGATTACTGAATCAACAAAAATATGAGACATTAGATGATGCATCACTAGAAAATCATGATCAACCAAAAGAAAAAGAAGGCACACCAATAATCGTGGAAATAAATCAAGAAGGCCAAAATTCAAAAATAGAGAAGAAAATAAGAGAAGGTACATGTAATATTTGTCATGATGGAGATTCTATTGAATGCGAAGAGAAGTCAAATAATATTCAAATTGATCTAAAAAATATTTCTACGATTGTTAAAAAGGACGATTTGGTTACAAGAGATGCCTGTCCAAAAGAGATTGGTGTTTTACAAGAAAAGTTATTTGATGGTATTGAATAAGAACCTAGTAATGAAAAAAGCAAGATGATTCATTAAGAGGAAGTTTCTGATAATCTACCCAACATTGAGGCAGAAATAACTTGGGATCCAAAACCACAATAACGTATGATTATAGATATTGAAGATGAAATCAATTTCGTGCCATTGTTCGAGATTGCATGTTTTAAGCAAGAGAAAAAATTTATTGGTGGCTTTACTCTACATCCTATAGAATGGCAAATTGGAGTTGAATGGTTCATCAAGTCCAACTACGAGGCAACCAGAGAAGTAAATGATTTCAAAGTAAAGGAAAAATATGTTGATGATATTTTGAAGGAATTTACCATGGTTAAAGACAAATCATATATGACAAATATTGAAGGGAAATTGATGTTAACTAAAGATGATACTCGCAACTTTGTTGATGCAATATAGTTTAGGGAATTGGTGGAGAGTCTAAGGTACTTGACTTCTACAAGGCTTGATGTTACTCATGGCATGCTCAAGTTTGAAAATCTTGATTCGAGGGAGGCTGTTGGAAATTAAACCAAGATTAATTAGTATTCCTACGTCGTCTAGGATTTGGTATTTACTAGTTTATTTTATTTATGTATAATTGGGATTTACAACCAAAATCATGTAGGAATAGGTTTTCTAGATTCTATTCAAATCTGGTTTTGTAGTATTATTAATAGGGGTGCTACTACATATTTTTTATTGTAGAGAGGTAACTATGATGTAGAGAGATTCAAGAGTTTATGAGTTGTGAAAAAGCCTCCTTCCACGTTCTCTCCCTAGTTTAATAAATTTCTTCTATATAGTCTTTGTTGAATTTTTTGCTTGTGCCTAAATTATTTTTGGGATATTTCAATTCTTCAAATTGGTATCATAGCCTGTTTGAGATCCTGTAAGAGCCGGTAAAAGATCCAAAACAAATATGAATACTCTATTACCTGATTGTCCCGCTTTTGTGTTTGATGGAAAACATAATTTTGAATCTTGGTATCAACATATGAATTTTTTTAAGGCTATTGGATTATGGTCTACCATTGATGAAGGATTTGAGTAACCTCCAGAAGGTACAACATTGACGGGTGATGCAGCTATGCAATTGGAGTAGAAGAGACATTTAGATTATAAGTGTAATGACCCGACTTGTTGTTTTAAGAATTTACATTCCGTTCGGTGTCTTAAGGTCTCGAGAAGCTTTGCAATGTTTATTATGACTTGCGAGGGTCGTCAAATTTAGTTTTCGGATAATTCAAGATTTAATTGAAAGAACAATTCTTGTTTTGGAAGCTTAAGTTGAAATAATTGACTGGATGGTGAATTATGTGTAATATACCCCGAAATAGAGCTTTGATGATTGCAATAGCTCCGTATGGTGATTTTGGACTTAGGAGCATGTCCGAAAAATTATTTGGAAGTCCGTAGTGAAAGTTTGCTTGAAATGGCGAAAGTTGAATTTTTGGAAAGTTTGACCGGGGAGTTGACTTTTTGATATCAGAGTCGGAATCCAGTTCTGAAAATTTTCATAGATCCGTTATGTCATTTATGAATTGTGTGCAGAATGTGAGGTCAATCAGAATTGATTTGGTAGGTTTCGGCATCGAATGTAGAACTTGGAAATTCTTAAATTCCTTAAGCTTGAATTGGGGTATGATACGTGGTTTTAGCATTTTTTATGTGATTTGAGGTTTCAAATAAGTTCGTATGATACTTTAGGACTTGTTGGTGTATTGGGTTGAGGTCCCGAGGGCCTCGGGTGAGTTTCTATAACGACCCGACCGGTCGTTTTGATTTCTAGAACCCTGTTCCCCTGAATAAGACTTTCCGTACATGCTTTTACTATTTTATGACTTGTGGGGATGGTTAGTTCGGAATTTGAAAGGGTTCGGGTTGAAATCAAAACGCTTGGTTTCTTAAGGTTGGCTTAAAAGGGCCAAGTTTGACTTCGGTCAATATTTTAAGTAGACGACCTCGAATCGAAATTTGACAGTTCCAATAGGTTAATTTCGGACTTTGGTGTATGTTTGGATCGGGTTTTGGATGGCCCGGGAGCGTTTTGGCACCTAATAGTGAGAGTTGGTTCTTGATGGTTTTAGAAGTGTCACGATCCCAAATCCTACCACAGGCGTCGTGATGGAACCTAGTTTCTACGACTAGGTAAGCCGATTTCAATTACCTTTTGAAGCCATTCTTTTTAAACTAACAGCGGAAATAATTACAATATACAACCTTCCAAGACTGGTAGTATTGAGTCACGAACTCTAACTGAATACATGGAATGATCACGAGGACCGAATATGCAATACTGTTTGATTACAAATTAACAGTATAATGAAATGAAAAGACCCCAAGGGACTGCGACGCCCAAGCAGCTCTACCTTGAATCCTTACGATCCCGCTATAACTCTGCTCAAGTCCGATATTTCCAATACCTGGCTCTGCACAAAAATATTCAAAAGTATAGTATGAGTACATCACGGTCGGTACCCAGTAATTATCAAGACTAACCTCAATGGAGTAGAGACGAGGTACACTCAAGACACTCACTAGTCTATTAACCTGTGCAATATAATATACAAAATACTAGAAAAACAGATAGCAATAAGGGCAGGATAAAACAACCAGTGGTATGCGCAGCAAGACAACAAGAATACCATAAATATCACTCAACAATTAATAAATACATGTACGCCCAATTAATTCAAGTTTTTCAAATAAATATCCTTCACATATAATTATTACGAATAAAACTCTTTTTCAAATATAATTTCGTCGAAGAAATATCATTCAAATATAATTATTTCATATAATTCTTTTTGAATAAAAAAATCCTTTCAAATAAATATTTTGAATATAATTCTTTCGGTTAAAGAGTCACCGTGTGACACCTCATTTCAAAATCATAAAAATACAGGTCTCAGCCCATTTTCATATTTCCACGTCACCTCGTGCCCATAATTAAATCATCATATTTTCCCGGCACCTCGTGCCCTCATTTCATATCACAACTGCATGGACAATTCACATGCCAAATATCATTATCATTTCATCACAGCACCTCGTGCCCCATTTCATATCACAACTGCACGGACAATTCACGTGCCAATATCCCCATTTCATATCACAATTCACGGCATCTTGTGCCCATATTTTATTTTATAAACTGACTGATAATAGCCACAGACTCCCAATTTCAACATAAATCAGATTATTGTCAATTTACCAACAAGAAAAATTGCACAAGGTATAAAAATAAACACAAGCATATCACAACATCACATGAAAATTATCAACACCACAATCCCACACCATCACATATCGTCCCTGACAATAGCCATCCTTATCGCTCCTATTGCCGCCTTATCGCTCATATAACCATCCTTATCGCCCCACCCAGACAATATCAATAGCTACCCTTATCTCTCCTATTGCCGCCCTTATCGCTCCTATAGACACCCTTATCGCTCCGCCCAGATAATATTCCAACAAACACAACAACAGTGAAATGCCACCCTTATACCCACATAATATCAACGGTGAAATGCCACCCTTATCTCCCCAAAATAATAACTCGCACAACACAATAATTTACATGGGAAATTATCACGGCAACATAATAAAATCAATTCATATCACAATTTTCCCAATGGCCACAACCAAATTCCAAAGATATAACGAAATCAATTAATTTCACAACAAATAGCCCAAGGCTCCACACAATGTATATAACACCCAAAAACAATCAATAGAGATAGAAATTACTCAGCATAAAGCAAAACCTTCATTAATGCAAATTTAGATAATTATATTAACACTTCTTCTTAACCTTGCTTAATTAATTATTTACAAAGGCAAAATCCATAATGAAGTTAAATGCCAAGAAATATTAACCATCAAACTCACGGAATTCACATAAATATACAAGTAATAATTCCATCAAATTGTCATATAAAAATAAATTCAACAATAAGGATTTAGGCATGGCAAACAGATGATTTAATAATTATCCACGATTACCCAATTTACTACACAATAATGCCTAAGACTTTAATCCAATATAATTTGCACATATAAGCCCGAGTACGTACTCGCCACCTCGCGTACACGACTTTTTACATTTCACAAATGGCACATAAGACTCGATGCCTAAAGGGTAATTCCCCCACTCGAGGTTAAGCAAGACACTTACCTCTTTGAAGTTATGCCGATATTCCAAAATCGCCTTCTTGCTTGAATTGGCTTCCGGACCTCAAATCTATTCAAATCTGTTGTATAACTTCATTAAAATTCATCGGGAATAATTCAGGATAATAAAACGTCGACTTAGAAATTTATTCTAAAGTCAACAAAATTCAACATGGGGCTAGCCCCTCAGAACCCGACATAAGTTTCATGAAATTCGAACACCCATTCCGATACGAGTTCAACCATACCAAATTTATCGAATTCCAATAACAAATCGACCTCCAAATCTTAAATTTGTGGTTTATGAAGTTTCTATAATGTTTTCCAAATTTCCATCTCAAAGTACTAGTTAAATGATGAAATCAGTGATATATTCATGTATATTAACCAAATCCGAGTTAGAATCACTTACCCCAATGAATTTCTTGAAAAAACCCTCGAAACATTGCCACAAACCGAGCTCCCTAGGTCCAAAATGTGAAATAATTCCCTAAACCCCATTTATATAGTGCATCCTCTGAACTCCCCTACGCGGTACGCGAAATTCCAACTGCGGCCGCACCCCAGGTCCCGCGGTCGCGAAGACAAATGATGCGGCCGCGAAATTCTTGGGAAGGAATTTGACTATAACTTTCTCTACAGATGTCCAAATAATGACATCTTTATTTTTCTGGAAACTAGACACAAAGGGCTAGAACTTTTGTTTTTTAATAATCTCAAAATTCCGAGTAGATCAAAAGATATAGGCTTACGAAGTTGGACCAGCGGGTCTGTAGAAATTCCTCTAGCGCGGCCGCGGACAGAATTGTGCGGTCCGCGAAATCTTGAGCGCGGCCGCAAAATTCTGCTGCTGTCCACATTCTTATGTGCGGTCCGCGCCCCTCCTTCACCTCAGCACCCAAAAATGCGTGGTCCGCGCTCCCAATAGTGCTAGAACAATATCAAAGTGCCGAAATGCCCCGACTCGCTCAAAACTCACCCCGAAACTCATCCGGAATCTCCCGGACACAAACTATATACGAATTCCAATCATAAAATACGCTACGGACCTGCTCGCGCATTCCAAACACTGAAACGAGGTCATCGTGACCCGATATTGACCATAGTCAAACTCTCAAATTTCTTAACTTTACTAATCTCTCAACCAATGATCCAAAAATACACCCAAGCCCCTCGGGACCTCAACCATATATACTAACACGTTCCATAATACAATACGAACTTAGTGGAGGATTCAAATCTTGTCAAATAACGTCAAAATTACGAGTCGCGCCTCGAATCGAGTTATGAGTTTTCGAATCTCCCAACTTCTATGTTTGGCGCTGAAACGTATCAAATCAATCCGGAATGACTTCAAATTTGGTACACATGTCATAATTGACTTAATGGAGCTATTCCCATTTCCAGAATTAAAATCCGACCTCGTTATCAAAAATTCACCTTTTTTCAAAAACTCTTCGGTAGGATTTTTCAAAAAATCTTCTATTTTTCAACTTTCGCCAAAATGCGTCGAATTGTCCTACGGACTTCCAAATCCAAATTCGAACATGCGCCTAAGTCCGAAATTATCATACGAAGCTATTGATATCATAAAAATTCCATTCCGGGGTCGTTTGCTCAAAAGTCAACTTTCCGATCAACTCTTTTCATTTAAGCTTCTAAATAAGAATTGTTCTTTAAATAAAATTCTGAATCTTCAGTAAATCAAACTCGATCACACCCGCGGGTCATAATACATATTACGAAGCTGTTCGATACCTTAATCCACTGGACGGGGCGCTAATTCTTAAAATGACAAGTAGGATCGTTGCATTCTCCACCTCTTAAACAAACATTCGTCCTCGAACATTCTAAGAATTATTTTGAGGTTACCAAATTGATGATTTTATTTTTACACATATACTCAAGGTTGATTCCATGCTACCGTATTTGAGATAAGCCCGACAACATTATCTCATTTGAGTTTATTTCTTTTATCCATATTTGTAAACTTTAAGATCAGTTTCTTACACTCCAAACATTTCAAAAGGTCTGATTTTCACAACAACGCACGGTATTAGTCTTAACTGGCTATAGCAACTTGTGCCGACGCACACATCAATTTTCTTGATAGTGTTGAAGTACTTCAAAACTTTCTCTGGGGTGCTACATTCTTCCCCGCTTAGGATTATGCGCCCTCAAACACATAACATATGTATCTCTTCCTTTGCAAATCCCAATCCTCAAAATTTTACTAACTCCCAAATTTTTCAGAAATTTTGGCAGAGTCTCCCCTGTAATTGGGCCTATCCACCTGCCAAAGTAACACCAAAAACAACTCCTAACAACACATCCACTACCCAACAAAATACCACAAGGTATATATCAATAACACCAATCTCGACATCACAAGCACTACATTATCATAATGATATCAGGACATGAAGCACATCATATGTATGCTCATCACCACATCTTTGGTCTTAAAAGCTGTACATAATTAATTCCAGCATCATCAATTAATCTCATATTAACCATCACCTCATTTCGAATTTTTACAACACTGACAACAAAATGTGAGGCATGAAAACCTCATGATTGCTTACTCGGATTAATGAATCATATTTAACGCGACCCGGGCACTCATCTCATAGGTTAAAACTTAATAATTACAGCACAATTATGGCACAGAAACACATAAAAGAATTATCACTTAAGCCTATCAGGCATGATTCCCTATTAGTACTATAGTACAATTTAAACTTCACACAGGGAGAATTTAAGACTCATAAATATTTCACCACAAGGACCTCGTCCTTATATAACTTCCACCGCGACGTGTAGCCCGGTTTAAATATTTCACATCATATATAAAATTCGAGGATCTCGTCCTCAACTCCGAATTACTAGTATTTTGCACATTGTGCCAACTGAAATTTCAATTTCTTTTCTTCCTTCTTTTCAATATATTTCATAAACAGTTTGCACAACATATAATGAACCCTCATACTGGTAGGGCGTATAATTCATAAAAGTTGGGATCAATTATTCCGAAACACATTAAACCCACTGTAAGGAATAATAAAAATTATTTTTGGACTTATAGCCCTCAATGGTGTACAAAAATAAATGACACACACAGGCTCACACCTTCAAATCTCCCAACAGGGATAAACATATAAGTGGATCACAAATTTATGAAGCTCACCCATAAATGGAGCATAATAGGAGGACTCACCTCAATATTCATAACCGAATCAAATTAAGGAAAATATCTTTTTATAATAAAAATCATGATCGTATATGTAACGACACCATCTGATGTATTGGCCCCAGCCAAATCATAGTGATTAAATCAACGGGTCGGGCCTCCACCTCTTAGGCGCCCACTACCCGCCTGTCCTCCACCTCTAGCTGACTGTGCACGTGGAGTATCAACTGGAATACAGCTTGTAGATGGAGTGTTCTGATGAAATCCACCCCTCCCAAGTCCGGGACAATCTCTCATGATATGCCTAGTATCACCACACTCATAATAACCCCTCTGAGGTCACGGCTGCTCGTACTGAGTTTGTGCCGGATAACTGGAATAATCACTTTAAGAATCTCGTGTCGGTGGTGCACTGTAAACTGGAGCACTCCGAGTAATCTGATGTATGGACTGAGCTGACCGACTGCTCGAGCTTCTGCTATAATGGGTTCTAGCTGAAGAGTAAAATCCACTGAACCCTCCAGATCTTAGAGACCTTTTGGCCTCCTTAGACTCTCTTTCCTCGCCTAAAACACCCTCAATATTTCTTGCAATCTCCACTACTTGTTGGAATGGAGTATCAGTTTGCAATTCTCGAGCCATGCATATTTTAATATCATATTCAAGCTCCTCAATGAATCTGCGGACCCGCTCTATGATTGTAGGAACCAAGATAGGCGCATGACGGGCTAACTCACTGAACCTGATAGCATATTCTGACACTGTCATAGTGCCCTGACGCAACCATTTAAACTCTGCACGCCACACATCTCTGAGAGTCTGGGGAACAAACTCTTTCAAGAATGTTTCTGAAAATTGAGCCCAAGTTAGTGGTGTGGCATCGGCTGGTATACCCTCTTCATAGATTTGCCACTACCGATGTGCTGCACCTGACAGTTGAAATGTAGTAAAGGCAACTCCGCTCACCTCCACAATACCCATGGTGCGGAGAATACCGTGATAATTTTCTAAAAATCTTTGGGTATCCTCTATAGTTGTGCCACTGAAAGTAGGTGGACTATACCTCTTAAACCTTTCAAGTCTCTTTTGTTCTTCTTCTGATGTCTCGGGCCTGACCTCAGGCCGAACCGGAATAACAGGTTGTACCGGTATTGCACTCGAAACCTGACCAACGTGAACCTGCTGCTCTGGAGTTATGGTAGGAGATTGAGCTACTCCCCCAATCTACGAAATATTTGGTGCAACAGAGATCAATCCCGCCTGAGTTAATGTACCAAACATACTCTTGAACTATGCTAAGGTCTCCTGAAGTCTGGGGATAACAACAGGTAATTCTGGTACCTGTCCCCCAACTGGAGCTACTAGTGGCTTCTCAACTGTTGTTATGACATGTGCTCTAGTCGCAACACGTGCCCTTCTTCGACCTCTACCTCGGCCCCGGCCTCTTGCAGCACTAGCAGTATGTGCGGATGCCTGCTCAGCTAAACCAGTAGCACGTGTCCTCACCATCTGTGATAGAATGGAGATACGAAGGTTCAAATTCCAAATTCAACAAATTTCGCACGACAGGAATGAAAGAAATAGAAATTTCTTAACAGTTTTGTAGCCTCTCGAAGATAAGTACATATGTCTCCGTACCGATCCGCAAGACTCTACTAGACTCGTTCGTGACTCGTAGAACCTGTGAACCTAGAGCTCTGATACCAACTTGTCACGACCCAAAATCCCACCACAGGCGTCATGATGGCACCTAGTCTCTAAGACTAAGTAAGCCGATTTCAATTACCTTTTGAAGCAATTTGTTTTTTGAAACTATATGCGATATTGTTTGATTACAAATTAACAGTATAATAAAATAAAAAGACCCCAAGGGACTGCGACAACCAAGCAGCTCTACCTTGTATCCTTACGATCCCGCTATAACTTTGCTCAAGTTCAATATCTCCAATACATGGCTCTGCACAAAAATGTGCAGAAGTGTAGTATGAGTACACCACGGTCGGTACCCAGTAAGTATCAAGACTAACCTCAATGGAGTAGAGATGAGGTACAGTCAAGACACTCACTAGTCTATAAACATGTGCAATATAATATACAAAATACTAGAAAAACAGATAGCAATAAGGGCAAGATAAAACAACCAGTGGTATGCGCAACAAGACAACAAGAATACCATAAATATCACTCAACAATTAATAAATACATGTACGCCCAGTTAATTCAAGTTTTTCAAATAAATATCATTCATATATAGTTCATACGAATAAAACTCTTTTTCAAATATAATTTCGTCGAAAAAATATCATTTAAATATAATTCTTTCATATAATTCTTCTTGAATAAAAACAATTCTTTCAAATAAATATGTTGAATATAATTCTTTCGATTAAAGAGTCACCATGTGACACCTCGTTTCAAAATCATAAAAATACGGGTTTCAGCCCATTTTCATATTTTCACGGCACCTCGTGCCCATAATTAAATCATCATATTTCCCCGGCACCTCGTGCCCTCATTTCATATCACAACTGCATGGATAATTCACGTGCCAAATATCATTATCATTTCATCACAGTACCTCGTACCCACATTTTATATCACAACTGCACTGACAATTCACGTGTCAATATCCCCATTTCATATCACAATTCACGGTACCTCGTGCCCACATTTTATTTTATAAACCGCCTGGCAATAGCCATAGGCTCCCAGTTTCAACATAAATCAGATTATTGTCAATTTACCAACAACAAGACAAATTGCACAAGGTATAAAACTAAACACAAGCAAATCACAACATCACATGCAAATTATCAACACCACAACCCCACATCATCACATATCGTCCCTAACAATAGCCACCCTTATCGCTCCTATTGCCGCCCTTATCGCTCCTATAGCTACCCTTATCGATCAGCCCAGACAATATTAATAGTCACCCTTATCTCTCCTGTTTGTCACGACCCAATTTTCCCTCCGTCTGGGTATCGTGATGGCACCTAGTCTTAGGGACTAAGTAAGCCTAACAATAATTAAAACAACATTATTTAAATAGAATCTCTTAAAATTCCCCAAAACCGGTAGTACAAGTCATAAGCTCTACAGAGTGTTTGCTAGAAAACTTCTAAATATAACTATCCAGAAATAAGAATAAACAGTGCAAAACGAAAAGTTGAAGGTGACTCTGAAGCCTGCGAACGCAGCAACAGGTTTACCTTGAGTCTCCACAGCAACAGTCCACACAGCTAGCTAACGAACAAGTATATGGATCTGCACAAACATGTGCAGAAGAGTAGCATGAGCACACCACAACGGTGCCCAGTAAGTATCAAGACTAACCTCGGTGGAGTAGTGATGAGGAACAGTCAAGACACCCACTGGTCTAATAAACTGAACATATATAAGTACATGAACAATAGAAGTATGATGTCACATGAAGACTATACAATATGGCTCACAGTACAGTGATGACAATAAGGAAGGCAACAACAAGTATCAGCGGAATATCATGAAAATGACACAGAAAAGTGAATAGAACACAACCTAAATCCGATATCAAAAATACAGCAAGGACAAGTAATAACTCAGCAATTACAACCGCTTTTACATCAAGTTTTAGTCAACAACTCCGTGAGGTACCGAACCTCGGACAAATCATAACTCACGGGTCTCAATACCTGAACTCTAACACTTAGCATCATGTGCCCTTATAACATCTCATAACCGCACTGACGACTCACGTGCCAATAGAGCCATTCTCACATAAAAGGCAAGTAAACAAGGGTGAGCATCTATGCTCAACAATATCAAGAACGCCTCTTATCCGATAAGAGTGTTTAACTACATGTATGCTTGTGCAAGTGTCCTACCATAGTCCATATCAGCAAATAAGCATATGGAAAAAGAACGGACAACACGTAGAATATTTTCTCACAGCTTTCACAAGATAAAGCTCACATAAGTATGTATACCACTTCACAAATATCAACAACAAGAATACCCCTAGGCCACAAATCAATCCCTGACATAGCCCACCTTGTCTCGCCACATGTGCAATAGTAACATAAATGCCCGCCTTGTCTCGCCACACGTGCATAATAATGTTCCCACCTTGTCTCGCCACATGCGTAACCCACACATATATATATATCCCACGTTGCCACGCCGCATGTGCAAATATCAATAGTAATAATAGCACGGAAGAAACCTCGTGCAACCCCATAACAACAACCGCACGGCAAAAACCTCATGCATCACAATAATAATTACCGCATGGCAGAAACCTCGTGCATCACCACAACAAATACAACAACAACAATGGAAATAATACAAAGTACGACAAGTAAATCAACTCAAGAACTTTTTAATCACAGGAAAATGTGGGACCAAATCATAAGGAATAAGCACAGTCTGAAATGCTAGGCGTAAAGCGAACAGCTCAACAAAGGGAAAACTAAGGTGTAGCAACGAATCCCACAATATACACTTCAATAACAGGGAAGCTAACATGAATCCAATAATGCCAAATAAAACAAGTCGACTAAGATATAGGATATCTAAACTTCTTTTAAGGTTAAGAAAATTACGAAGGATATTCAACAATTCAATTAAGGATAACAACGGAAAAATAATCATAACCTCAATTAAGACTGAACAATTATAGGATGAAATAATATAAATTTCAAATAAAGATAAGCAGTTACGAAAGGATAGCATGGCTATAAAAGAGATAACAGTTTCAATTAAGGCACACACTAATCAAGTAACGATAATAGTAGATCATGAAGCAATTTATTCTAATTAAGAAGGTAGATGTGAATCTAGTAATTAAGATATATAATCATAACAAGAACAACTACATATTCAACGACTACAAGGACTTAAGAACCCTAAAAGGCCAACTTTCCACAAATAAGTCCGTGCACGCACTTGTCACCTCGTGTACACAGACTTCAATCAATATAGAAGACTCGAATCCTAAGGGGAAGTCCCCCACACAAGGTTAGGTAAGATACTTACCTCTAACCAAGCTCAAAGAATCGGTCACAATACCTTTCCACGAATATCCGGCTCCGAATGGCCCCAATCTAGCCAAACACAATTGCATAACATGAATACAGCAATAATAGACTTATCTAATCAATGAAATCAATATTTTAATAAAAATTCCAAAATTCGCCCTAAAAAGTCGACCCGGGCCCACGTCTAGGAATCGGGTAAAAATCACAAAATATGAACACCCATTCACTCACGAGTCCAACCATATAAGAATTACTCAAATTCGACCACAAATCCCCTTCCAAACGCGAAATCTTTATTGAAGAAGTTCTTCCAATATTTCCCAATTTCAACCCCAAAAATCCGAAACTAAATGGAGAAAACAACTATAGATTAATGGAATACAACAAAAACGAGTTAGGAATCATTACCCCAAAGCTTCCTCTGAAAATCCCTTAAACAATCGCCAAATGCCGAGCTCTCAAGTCCCAAAACGAAGAATGAAACCAAACCCTTGAATTTCTCTTTTCTGCCCAGGTGTGACCGCACCTGCGACATAATTAGCCGCATCTGCGCGACCACAGGTGCGCACGTCCGAACCACACTTGTGCTTCCTCTCGCTTCTGCGCGCCAAAATCCGCTTCTGCGGAGCCGCTGATGCACATAAATTCTCCGCACCTGCAGAGACTGTCAAGTCCAGCTCTTCTCATACCGGCGCCTCAATCTTCGCATCTGCGGGCATCGCAGCTACGGAATTTTCCTCGCACCTGCGACCCCTGGCACTCCTCCACTTTTCCGCTTCTGCTCTTGCCTCTCCGCACGTGCGCTCCCGCACCTGCGGTCTCTTCACCGCAGATGCACAAATACCAGAAGCCTGAAGACTTAGTAGTAACAAAAATCAAACTTTTAATCCGTTAAGCACCTGAAACTCACCCGAAGCCCCCGGAACCTCAACCAAACATACCAACCAATCCTAAAACACCATACGAACTTAGTCAAGCCCTCAAATCACATCAACTAACGTTGAAACTGCGCATCGCACCATGAATCAAACTTATAAATTTTCAAATCTTTCAACTTCTAAAACACGTGCCAAAACCTATCAAATCAACATGGAATGACGTCAAATTTAGCAGGCAAGTCCCAAATAACATAACGGAACTCTTGGAATGGCATTCCGACCTTGATATCAAAAATTCCACTTCCGGTCCAAATCACCAAAAATTCGACTTCCGCCATTTCAAGCTTAAATCAGCTACAGACCTCGGATTTATATTTCGGACACTCTCCAAAGTCAAAAATCACCCAACGGAGCTAATGGAACCGATGGAACTCCATTCCGGAGTCGTCTTCACATAGTTCTGACTATGGTCAAAATCCTAAGACTTAAGCTTCCGTTTTAGGGACTAAGTGTCCCAAATCACTCTGAAACATCCGATAACTTAATTCAACCATACACGCAAATCAATACATATAATATGAAGCTGCTCAGGGCCTTATGCCACCGGACGGGACTTAAATTCTTAAAACGACCGGCCGGGTCGTTACATCCTTCCCTCTTAAACAAACGTTCGTCCTCGAACGTGCTAAGAATCGCCTCGAAGTTTTTGAATTCACTAAAAGTACATATCCAACATACACCCACGGGCGACTCCACGTCACCCCAATCCACATAAGCCTGACGACATCATCCCAGTTGTAATTCATCCTTTCTGCCAACACCGAAAAGCCTTAGAGTCAAAATTCGCACCTTCCATTTATCTTCAAAAGACCCATTCTAAATCCATAACCGGTATCAGTCTCAACCAGCTGTAACAACTCATGTCTACCCCCACAAGGTATGACCACATAACAAGACACACCACACATAGGCCCATAATAACATTTCTGATCACAATAGCTTCCGTAATCAAAACCATCATCGGCAATTAGCCTCATATCCGTTAGAACCCTGTTCAAACCTCCACAACACTGACAACGATGCAAGAAAACACGAAAACCTCTTAACATACACCCGAATCAACAAGTCACAACTAACACCACCGGGCACACACCCCGCAAGCTAAAACTCAAGAAGCACATAATGAAAATGACTGAATATGTAAAGAGAAACACATAAGGGAAATATCAAACAAGCCTGACAGACACAACTCTCTAGCAGTATCATACTACGAATCAATTCAAAAGGAAAAAGCAAAGTACATGAACAAATCATAAATATCCCATCCTGGTATAACCTTCCACCGCGGCACGCAGCCCGGCTCAAACATATCAAATCACATAGAATCGCTAGGGTCTTGCCCTCAACTCTGAATCACAAGTCGAATACACATCATACCAATGAAAATCTTCCACTAACTCAATTCTTCCAATAAAATCTCAACACTTGCTAAATTCTCGCCCCGGTAGATTATCAAATAACAAATTATAACCAGATTTAATCAGAAATCACATCAAACCTACCATAATGGACAACGTGAATTCACTTATAGTCTTGTAACTTTCAATAATTAATAGAAATAAACGATAGACACGGCTATCACTCATAGAAACTCCCAACAGGGTAAACATCTAAACATAATACTAAGTCATGAACTCACTCATAGGTGGGACAACAAATTGGGGAACCTTCCCCGATAAGCAGAACCGAATCAAAATACGAATGGTGCCCCTCTGTAACAAATCAAAATCATACCTGTATGACATCATCTAGCGAAGTGGCCTCTAGCCTACTATACGAAACACACAACGGGTTGGGCCTTCCCCTCTTGGGCGCCCTTTACTTGCCTGAATACTCCGCTGTGACATACCTGTCCGGAGTCTAGGACAATCTCTCACTCTGTGGCTGGTATCTTCACACTCGAAGCAACCCTTCTGCTGACGTGGTTGGGAGAACTACGCGGTGCGGGTACTTCGAAACCCATAAGCACCCGAAACACTGTGCAAAGCCTGAAGTGCAAACTGAACTGGCTGACCCACAAAACCTCTACCATGTCGTACCCTGCCTCCAAAATAAGGACCAGTAGATCTCTCCGATCTACGAGTCCTCCTCACCTCCTTGTCCTCTCTCTCCTGATCTCGTATATACTCTCTCTCATGGCCTTTTTTGTCTTCTCTCTCCTAGTCCCACATGCCCTCTACTCGGCGAGCGATCCCTACCACCTGCTGAAATGAAACATCTGACTCTAACTCCCGAGCCATGCTGAATCGAATATCATGACTCAGTCCCTAATGAATCTGCGGAAACGCTCTCTAACTATGGGGACCAAAGCAGGCGCATGCCTGGCCAAATCACTGAATCTCACGGCATACTCTAACACTGACATAGTGCCCAGGCGCAGCTGCTCAAACTCCGCACGCCATGCATCTCGAAGGGACTGAGGTACAAACTCTCTCAAGAACATCTCTGAAAACTAAACCCATGTAAGTGAAGCTAACTCGTCTGGGCTACCCAACTCATATGCCCGCCACCATTTATAAGACGCTCCCCTAAGCTGGAACGTAATAAAAGCAACCCTGCTTGTCCCCACAATATCCATAGTGCAAAGGATGTTATGGCACTCCTCCAGAAAATCATGTGCACTCTCTGAAGCCAAACCGCTNTGCCACCACTGGAAAGCCACTCCCCTCAGCTGGAACGTAGTAAAAGCAACCCCGCTCATCTCCACAATACCCATAGTACGGAGAATGCGGTGACACTCTTCCAGAAAACCCTGTGCACTCTCTAAAGCCAAACCGCTGAATGTAGGAGGGTCATATTTCTTGAACCTTGCAAGTCTCAGCTGCTCTTCCTCAGATACTGCTTCCCTGACCATGGACAGAACTGGAACCACAAGTTGTGTCGCCACGACACCTGGAACCTTCCCAACATGAACTCGCTGCTTTGGGGTATGGGCTGCGGGAGTCTGGGTTCCTCCCCCTGTCTGTGAAGTAGCTGGTGCAACCGGAACCAACCCCGCCTGAGCCAATGTACCAAACATACTCAGGAACTGTGCTAAGATCTCCTGAAGTTCGGGGGTAATAACAGGCACCTCCGGTACCTGCTCCCTAACTAAAACTACTAGCGGCTCCTTAGCTGCTGCTCTGGTAGGTGCTATGGCTGCGACACTTACTCTTCGTCGGCCTCTGCCTCTGCCTCTAGCGATACTTGCTCCAGGAGCAGCGTCGTCTATAACTATAGTTCGTGTCGTCACCATCTGTGAGAGAATGGAATGATAAAAGTTCAAACTCCGAGATCAATAAGCTCGCACGATAGGAATCAAAGAAGTGAGATTGTCCTAATAGTTCTATAGCCTCTCGAAGATAAGTACAGACGTCTTCGTACCAATCCGCAAGACTCTACCAAACTCGCTTATGACTCGTAGACCTATGAACCTAGAGCTCTGATACAAACTTGTCACAACCCAATTTTCCCTCCGTCTGGGTATCGTGATGGCACCTAGTCTTAGGGACTAGGTAAGCCAAACAATAATTAAAACAACATTATTTAAATAAAATCTCTTAAAATTCTCCAAAACCGGTAGTACAAGTCATAAGCTCTACAGAGTGTTTGCTAGAAAACTTCTAAATACAACTGTCTAGAAATAAGAATAAATAGTGCAAAACGAAAAGTTGAAGGTGACTCCGAAGCCTGCGAATGCAGTACCAGATTTACCTTGAGTCTTCAAAGCAACAGTCCACACAACTAGCTAACGAACAAGTACCTGGATCTGCACAAAACGGTGCATGAGAGTAGCATGAGCACACTACAGCGGTGCCCAGTAAGTCCAGCTCTTCTCGCACCTGCGCCTCAATCTTCGCATCTGCGGGCATCGCAAATGCGGAATTTTCCTCGCACCTGCAACCCCTAGCACTCCTCCACTTTTTCGCTTCTGCGCTTGCCTCTCCGCACGTGTGCTCCCGCACCTGCGGTCTCTTCACCGCAGGTGCAAAAATACCAGAAGCCTCACCGCAAGTGCAAAAATACCAGAAGCCTGAAGACTTAGCAGTAACACAAATCAAACTTTTATTCCGTTAAGCACCCGAAACTCACTTGAGGCCCCCGAGACCTCAACAAAACATACCCGCAGGTGCAAAAATACCAGAAGCCTCACCGCAGGTGCAAAAATACCAAAAGCCAGAAGACTTAGCAGTAACACAAATCAAACTTTTATTCCGTTAAGCACCCGAAACTCACCCGAGGCCCCTGAGACCTCAACCAAATATACCAACCAATCCTAAAATACCATACGAACTTAGTCGAGCCCTTAAATCATATCAACTAACGTTCAAACTATGCATCGCACCATGAATCGAACTTATAAATTTTCAAATCTTTCAACTTCTAAAACCCGTGCCGAAACCTATCAAATCAACCCGAAATGACGTAAACTTTTGCAGGAAAGTCCCAAATAACATAACGGAGCTTTTTCAACTCTGGGAATCGCATTCCGACCCCGATACCAAAAAGTCCACTTCCGGTCCAAATCTCCAAAAATTCGACTTCCGCCATTTCAAGCCTAAATCAGCTACAGATCTCGGATTTACAGTCCAGACACTCTCCTAAGTCCAAAATCACCCAATGGAGCTAATGGAATCAACAGAACTCCATTCCGGAGTCCTCTTCACATAGTTCCGACTATGGTCAAAATTCTAAGACTTAAGCTTCCGTTTTAGGGACTAAGTGTCCCAAATCACTCTGAAACATCCGGTAACCTAATTCAACCACGCACGCAAGTCAATACACATAATATGAAGTTGTTTAGGGCCTTATGCCACCGGACGAGACTTATATTCTCAAACGACCGGCCGGGTCGTTACATCCTTCCCATCTTAAACAAACGTTCATCCTCGAACGTGCTAAGAATCACCTCGAAGTTTTTGAATTCACTAAAAGTACATATCCAACATACACCCACGGGCGACTCCATGTCACCCCTATCCACATAAACTTGATGACACCATCCCAGTTGTAATTCATCCTTTCTGCCAACACTAATAAGCCTTAGAGTCAAAATTCGCACCTTCTATTTATCTTCAAAAGACCCGATTCTAAATCCATAACCGGTATCAGTCTCAACCAGCTGTAACAACTCATGCCTACACCCACAAGGTACGACCACACAACAAGACACACCACACATAGGCCCATAATAACATTTCTGATCATAATAGCTGCCCGTAATCAAAACCATCACTGGCAATTAGCCTCATATCCATTAGAACCCTAATCAAACCTCCACAACACTGACAACGATGCCAGAAAACACGAAGACCTCTTAACTATACATCCGAATCAACAAGTCACAACTAACACCACCGGGCACACACCCCGCAAGCTAAAACTCAAGAAGCACAGAATGAAAATGACTGAATATGTAAAGAGAAACACATAAGGGAAATATAAAATAATCCTGACAGACACAACTCTCTAACAGTATCATACAACGAATCAATTCAAAAGGAAAAATCAAAGTACATGAACAAATCATAAGGATCTCATCCTGGTATAACCTTCCACCGCGGCACGCAGCCCGGCTCAAACTTATGAAATCACATGGAATCGCGAGGGTCTCACCCTCAACTCTCAATCACAAGTTGAATACACAGCATACCAATGGAAATCTTCCACTAACTCAATTCTTCCAATAAAATCTCAACACTTGCTAAATCCTCACCTTAGTAGTATCAAATCACAAATTATAACCAAATCTACTGAGGAATCACATCAAACCTACCATAATGGACAACGTGAATTCACTTATAGTCTCGTAACTTTCAATAATTAATAAAAATAAATAATAGACACGGCTATCACTCATAGAAACTCCTAACAGGGTAAACATCTAAACATTATACTAAGTCATGAACTCACCCATAGGTGGGACAACAAATAGGGGAACCCGCCCCGATAAGCAGAACCGAATCAAAATACGAATGGTGCCCCTCTGTAACAAATCAAAAGCATACCTATATGACATCATCTGGCACAGTGGCCTTAAGCCTACTATACGAAACACATCAACGGGTCGGGCCTTTCCCTCTTGGGCGCCCTCTACTCGCCTGAATACTCCGCTGTGACACACATGTCCGGAGTCTAGGACAATATCTCACCCTGTGGCTGGTATCTCCACACTCGAAGCAACCTCTCTGCTGACGTGGTTGGGAGAACTGTGCGGTGCGGGTACTCTGAGACCCATGAGCACCTGAAACACTATGCAAAGCCTGGAGTGCAAACTGAACTAGCTGACCCACAAAACCTTTACCATGTCGTACCCTGCCTCCAAAATAAGGACCAGCAGATCTCTCCGATCTACAAGGCCTCCTCACCTCCCTGTCCTCTCTCTCCTGATCTCGCATGTACTCTCTCATGGCCTCGCCTATCTTCTCTTTCCTGGTCCCACATGCCCTCTACTCGGCGAGTGATCCCTACCACTTGCTGAAACAAAACATCTGACTCTAACTCTCGTGCCATGCTGAACCGAATATCATGCCTCAGTCCCTCAATGAATCTGTGGACACACTCTCTAACTGTGGCGACCAAAGCAGGCGCATGCCTGGCTAAGTCACTGAATCTCACGGCATACTCTGACACTGACATAGTGCCCTGGCGCAGCTGCTCAAACTCTGCGCACCATGCATCTCGAAGGGACTAAGGTACAAACTCTCTCAGGAACATCTCTAAAAACCGAACCTATGTAATTGAAGCTAACTCATCTGGGCTACCCAACCCATATGCCCGCCACCACTGGTAACCGCTCCCCTAAGCTGGAACATAGTAAAAGGAACCTCGCTCATATCCACAATACCCATAGTATGGAGAATGCGGTGACACTTTTCCAGAAAACCCTGTGCACTCTCTGAAGCCAAACCACTGAATGTAGGAGGGTCATATTTATTGAACCTTGCAAATCTAAGCTACTCTTCCTCAGATGCTGCTTCCCTGACCACGGGCTGAACTGGAACCACAGGCTATGTCGCCACGACACCTGGAACCTACCCAACATGAACTCGCTGCTTTGGGGCGTGGGCTACGGGAATCTGGGTTCCTCCCTCGGTCTGTGAAGTAGCTGGTGCAACCAGAATCAACTCTGCCTGAGCCATTGTACCAAACATACTCAGGAGCTGTGCTAAAGTCTCCTGAAGTCCGGGGGTAATAACAGGCGCCTCTGATACCTCCTCACTAACTAGAATTACTGGCGGCTCCTCAGCTGCTGCTCTGGTAGGTGCTCTGGCTACGACACTTACTCCTCGTCGGCCTCTGCCTCTGCCTCTAGCGATACTTGCTCCAGGAGTAGCGTCGTGTGTAACTGTAGCTCGTGTCCTCACCATCTGTGAGAGAATAGAATGATAAAAGTTCAAACTCCGAGATCAATAAGCTCGCACGATAGGAATGAAAGAAGTGAGAAAACCCGGTAGTACAAGTCATAAGCTTTACAGAGTGTTTGCTAGAAAACTTATAAATACAACTGTCCAGAAATAAGAATAAATAGTGCAAAACGACAAGTTGAAGGTGACTCTGAAGCCTGCGAACGCAGCAGCAGATTTACCTTGAGTCTCCACAGCA
>AWOL01S0086004.1:0-10007 GCA_000715115.1 Nicotiana otophora
GCATTAAAGGACTTAGATTTATACATATAGGATAAGCAACGAGAGCAACCTAGAGTTTGGTAATAGACCTCAGTAACGATAAATCGAAGTAAGAGTTACGGTATAATATGACCTACCTTGATGCAGTAAAGTCATACGGATGGATAACGGATATGTGAAATAAGGTATAGCAATATTCGCAAATTCAACAAAATACCGAGCGAAGAACTTCAGTATACCTATAGGTTCCCAGAGGAGTACCTTGTTATAGTTATGTATATGTTCACAAAGTGAGACCTAGATATTGGCTAAAATCTGGAGGAAAGAAGAGTCACATAGGCACGTATACAAGGACAAAGACGTACATACTGCATGATAGAGGTAGCAATAGTTACGAAATTGGAAGGATTCCGACCATAAGTCATGGTGTGAGGAAGAGGCCTAAAGGGGGGAATGCCCTGGCCTTTGAATTTATTCACAGAACAGTTGCCTAGATGGCAAGAATAGTACTAAAGTATTCGGAAGACATAAGTTATGAAAACAATAAGTGCATCAGTCAACATTCGAGGACGAATGTTCCAAAGGGGGGAATGATGTTACACCCAATATTTTTGTACGTGAAAGTACGCCATAAGTAAATTGATATAAGCTTGGAAATAAGATGTTACATCCCGTATTTTCGTATGTTGAAGTTTCGTCATAAGTTAATCGACGTAAGTTAGGAAAAAAGATTATTTTGAGATTATAAGCGTTATGCTATTTCAACAAGCGATGAGTAATTCGTGAAGGTTAAAGGGTAAACGAATCAAAGAAAGTGAGTTTCGTCGAAGGTTGTCGATTTGGGATAAAATATGGTCCAAGCCATAATACTCGATATTTATGGACTAGTGCCATACAAGGTACTACATAACCATGATAGTAAGGTATATAAAGTGTGTTAAAAGTGAGTAGTATTTTAAGTAATTTGAGATAATTTTTAACGTATTTCTTATTAACGTATTTCTTATGCATTTCATGCATTTATATATGTACATTGACCCATGACTGGATGGCGTTATATATGCGTATATTATATGTATATGGGATTTGGGAAAAGGTTATGGAGTTATATACGCACCACCACCTGATCAGCTGGCATACGTTGATGATTTTTCCCACAGTGGCCGAGATGATATGATGGGATTCCCTCAGAGGCTTGATGATGTTATGAACACATGTACCTATGCACGAAATGACATCCATACGCATATGCATGACACTATAAGTATTTCATGATTTACAGAGTTAT
The DNA here is from genome assembly GCA_000715115.1 of Nicotiana otophora. NCBI lineage: Eukaryota > Viridiplantae > Streptophyta > Magnoliopsida > Solanales > Solanaceae > Nicotiana > Nicotiana otophora. The sequence goes on from AWOL01S0086004.1 coordinate 1,268, forward strand.
CCCGACTTACAGGTTGAGTCATGTATTCCATATTTCTTCCATGTCTTTTATATACTTATTTATGTGCCTTACATACTCGGTACATTATTCGTACTGACGTCCTTTGTTGAGGACGCTGCATTCATGCCTGCATGTATAGAAAATCAGTTTGACGAGACCTCATAGTAGACGAGGTTAGCATTCAGTAAAGGATAGGTAAGACTCCACCTCATTCGGAGTGCAGCCAAGTCTATGACTTATCGTGTTAGAATTTTGCTACAGACTTATGGGTAGGCTAGTACCCTGTCCCATTTGATGTTAAATACACTTANGAGCCATAATATTCGGTATTTATGGACTAGTGCCATACAAAGTACTACATAACCATGATAGTAAGGTATATAAAGTGTGTTTAAAGTGAGTAGTATTTTAAGTAATTTGAGATAATTTTTAATTATGTGAATAATTGGGTAATTATAGATTTTTATCGGATATTAATTGAGTAATTAAGATAATTGAGTGATTAAGCATAATATGGATAAGACTAAGTGCTCCTAACGTGGCAGCCAACAAAGTCACAAACATTTGACTCTTAAAATCACATAAAAGGTGGAAAAATGTGTAGAAGTCTTTGACCAACAAAGCCACAAAGTGGGGGCCCACAAACCACCAAGATAAGAGATTATTATACATAATTCAAGAGGGAAAGGTTTATGGATGAAGCTGCCGAGAAACCTTGCAACAAATAAAAAGGTGATTATTGTCTTCCTAGTGGTCACGGCAAAGAGGGCACTTGTGACTTAATTGTATGGAGCTTTGCACTTTCAAATATTCTTTCATGGTTATTTGGAGCTTTACTTGTGGAGCCAAACGTTTTGTAGTACAACAACGTGAATGAAGATTATGACAAAGTGCGGATGAAGTTACAACAAAAAACTCCATATGAGATTACGTTATGTAATAGCAACGTGACTTGCAATTGTAAGAGAATACGGTACAATCTTTCCCAATAATATCATACGAATTTTTCCCTACTCCGATCTTGTCGTAACATATTTTGTTGCAATTAATGTGTGTTAGAGAGATTGTCAAGAGAATCGACTCAGGTATGTTAAGGTCATCCCTTCTTTCTTTTGGCATGATCAATACGATACAAACGAAACGAGTAAACGCACAATTTTTGTAAATGACTCTATTCATAGAAGTATTAGAGATGCATACATTCTTGATTCCCCATGAGAATTATTATTATATCTTTTGTTCATGGGTCTCAGAAAAATACGTATTTGATAAAGTTTATCTGAAAGGCATATTGATGTTTATGGCATTCCGAGAAATCTTATTAACGTATTTCTTATGCATTTCATGCATTTATATATGTACATTGACCCATCACCGGATGGCGTTATATATGCGTATATTATATGTATATGGGATTTGGGAAAAGGTTATGGAATTATATACGCACCACCACCTGATCAGCTGGCGTACGTTGATGATTTTTCTCACAGTGGCCGAGATGATATGATGGGATTCCCTCAGAGGCTTGATGATGTTATGAACACATGTACCTATGCACGAAATGACATCCATACGCATATGCATGATACTATAAGTATTTCATGATTTACATAGTTATCCCGACTTACAGGTTGAGTCATGTATTCCTTGTTTCTTCCATGTCTTTTATATACTTATTTATGTGCCTTACATACTCGGTACATTATTCGTACTGACGTCCTTTGTTGAGGACGCTGCATTCATGCCTGCATGTATAGAAAATCAGTTTGACGAGCCCTCATAGTAGACGAGGTTAGCATTCAGTGAAGGATAGGTAAGACTCCACCTCATTCGGAGTGCAGCCGAGTCTATGACTTATCGTGTCAGAATTTTGCTACAGACTTATGGGTAGGCTAGTACCCTGTCCCATTTGATGTTAAATACACTTAGAGGCTTTGTAGACAGAGATTCATTTTGTATAGTATGTCAGAGGCCTTGATGGCCCATATGTATTCATGTTTAAGAAAGATGGTTCAATGTATACAATGCTTTCCCACTTATAGTTATACATTACGAGTTGTAGCCATGTTGGCCCAGTTACCAATGATAGTACGATAAGAAAGATATGTTACGTTGGTACTCGGTTGAGTAAGATACCGGGTGCCCATCATGACCCTTCGATTTGGGTCGTGACATGACCAAACTTTGACTTTTGATAAAACGACCCCATAATTGTGTTTCGATGGCTCCGATAGCTTTGTAGCATGATTTCAAACTTGGGGGTATGCCCGGAATTGATTTTGAAAGTCCATAGGTTGATTTATGTTGATTTTCCGAAATTTAGCATTGTGAAGTTGAATGGTTTGACCGTAGGTTGAATTTTAGCTATCGAGCTGTCATGACCCAAAGCTCAACATGTCGTGATAGCGCATATCATAGTACTAGGCAAGCTGACATCCACAAACAACCATGCATCTTTAAATTTAAAACATAATGAAATAAGCTTAATAGTGAAAATCTCATAATAACTGATAAGAAAACACTACAACTCAATACGAAATCCCTCGGAACCGGGGTGTCACTGAGTTCATAAGCATCTAAATGACAACATAGTTTGACTGCTAAAACATTCTCTAGGAAGATAGAACAATACTAATAAACTGGAAAAAAAAAAGGAGAGTCAAGGTCTGCGGACGCCAAGGCCGCTACCTCGATAGTCTCCTAATAGATAAAGCTCCAAAGCTAGCAATCGTCGCGCCCGGAAGTACCTGGATCTGCACACAAAGTGTAGAGTATAATATGAGTGCAACCGACCCAATGTACTCAATAAGTAACAAGACTCACCTTGGGCTAAAAGCAGTGATGAGATCAAACAGGTACAGTCCAAATGCAGAATTTAACAATACAGAAATGTAGACATGCTTTCAAGTTTAACAGTTTAAATTAAACACGGATAAAAATATGCCAAGTATGATTGATGTGAGGAATGTTACATCTCTATATTTACATGTCAATTATGCATGCCATCTGTAATGCACACAGTGATAAAATCATATGCATACTCTCAGAGTATTTAATCTCACTCAGCACGCTCAGTCACTCAGTCTTCCCAGTCACTCAGCACTCTTAATCACTTGGCACTCACACTCAGTAAGTACCTATGCACATGCTGGTATGTCAGACTCCGGAGGGGCAGATCCTGCCCAAGTGCTAATATAAGCCAATCATAGCATGAATCAATAAAGCCTGCTACAGCGTTCAGCCCGATCCCATAAATATCCCTCACAATCAGGCCCTCGACCTCACTCAATCATCAATCTCTCCAGTCTCTCAGGCTCTCAAATCTCATGACAATCAGCCCAAACAATGATAATATGATGTATCAATAAATGGCAACAGAGACTGAGATATGATATGCAAATGATAGATGTTATTGAGTACATCACTGCAAATTAAGCAAGTAATTCAACAGCAGAACGACCTATGTGGGTCCAAACAGTACTAGCATATTGCCTAAGCATGATTTATAACATGAATCATAGCTCAATTCCTTTGACACGTGGAGAATACATGAATAACAATAAGATTGGATGACTACATAGTTTCACGGAATCGACCGAATCACAATTTCTACGGTGCACTCCCACACGCTCGTCACCTAGCATGTGCATCACCTCAACACCAACCACATAACACACAATTCAGGGATTCATACCCTCATAACCAATTTTAAAAGTGTTACCAACCTCAAATCGTGCAAATCTCTACTCCAACAAGACCTTGCCTCGTGAATCGTCCTCCGAACGACTTGAATCCAGCCACAAACAACTTGATACAATCAACAAAAGTTATAGTAATAAATTCCATATGATAAAACTAAATTCTTTAACAAAAGTCAATAAAGTCAACTCAAAAGTCAATCCCCGGCTCACATCTCGGAATCCAACAAAATTAACAAAATTCGAACACTCATTCAATAACGAGTCCAACCATACCAAACTTACCCAATTCCGATATCAAATCATCACTCAAATCTCCAAATCTTACTCTTCAATCCCTAGTCCACAATTTCCCAAATTCCACCTTAAAACACATAATCTTGGTGGGAAATTCAATGGGTATTCAATATTAATGAATAAAAATGATCAAAAGTGGCTTGCTTATTGAAATCTAGTGAAATCCCCTTCAAATTCGCCTCAACCCGAGATCTCAAAGTCCAAAAATGAATAAAATCTCGGAACCCTTCGAAATAATATACTCCTAGTGCTTTCGCACCTGCGATCCACTTAACTGCATCTGCGGTCCCACAGGCACGACAAATATTCCACTTCTGTGATTTCCAATAAGGCCTCCTGCCCTCGTTACTGCGGACAAGGCTCCGCATCTGCGGAGCCGTACCAGCGACTTCCTCTCTACTTCTACGAAAACTACAGCCTCATGCCACTTCGCACATGTGCATCACCTTCCCGCATCTGTGATCGCGTAGATGCGGACAAAAATTCTCGCACCTGCGCATCCCCACAACCCCAGCTAAACCGCACCTGCAATGCCTTATTTGCTTCTGCAGTCGCGCACCTGCGAAGAATTCCCAGTGCACTGTAGCAATTCCTCAAGTCCAAAATTCAATCCATTAACCATCTGAAATCCACCCGAGGTCCCTGGGACCTCAACTAAATATACCAATAAGTCCGAAAATACGATACGAACTTAGTTGAGGCCTCGAATCGCATCAAACAACATCAAAAATACGAATCGCACCCCAATTTAAGCCTATTGAAACTAATGAATTTTCAACTACTACAATCGATGCCGAAACCTATCAAATAAACTCTAGTTGACCTCAAATTTTGCAAGCCCAGTAACCACAAAGTCAACTCTCAGATAAACTTCTCAACTCTCCAAACTTCTATTTTCCCAACTTTGGCCAATTCAAGCCAAAATCACCTACGGACCTCCAAATCAATATCCGGACTCACTCCTAAGTCCAAAATCACCCTAAAGATCTATCAGAATCATCAAAACTCTATTCCGGAGTCATTTAAACATAAGTCAACATCCAATCAACTCTTTCAACTTAGGCTTCCAACCTTGGGACTAAGTGTCCCAACTCATTTTGAAACATCTCCGGAACTAATTCAACCACTCTGGCGAGCCACATAACAACAATTGAGCATAGAATACGCAGTAAATAGGTGGAACGGGACTATAAAACTTAAAATAACTGATCGAGTCATTACACAAGCTCGAAATTTGATTTTGGGACTTGGAATAGGTCTATTATGGTATTTAGAATTTTCTTGCAAAATTTGGTGTCGTTTGGAGTTGATTTGATAGGCTTCGGATGTTTAGTTATAATTTAAGAAATGTTTTAACTTTACTTTGAAATTCATGCGTTTTAGAGTTCAATTCGTAGTTTTAGATGTTATTTTTGTATTTTGATCGTGCGAGCGAGCTCGTATGTTGCTTTTAAACTTATGTGGAAGATTGGTTTTGAGCCCCGAGGGCTCGGATGAGTTCTGGACATGTATTAGAGTGTTTGGAATTAAAAACCAGAAATTTGGTGTGCAACAACCTCTGGTGTCGCATTTGCAAACACCAGGTTCGCAATTGCGAGCTTAGCAAGGGGGCCTCAAGTATCGCAATTGTGATACCTGGCTCGCAATTGCGAAGTAGCTTCAGGTAGAGGGTAGTTCGCGTTTGCAAAAAAATAGTCGCATTTGCGATGGAGACAGGCTTCGCAAATGCGAAGCCAGAGTCGCAATTGCGACCTCCGCATAGGACTGACAGTGGCCGTATTTGCGAGAAATACTTCGCAATTGCGAACCCATGTCATTGTTACTAGCTATCTCTTTCGTTGCTATTACTATCATTTAAAGTCATGTTATTCCTTCCGTTGTGAGTTATTTGTATTTAGTTCGTAGTTACACATTAGCTTCCTCATTGTTGAGTTATTGGTGTTGAAGTTTTGGAAGCCGTATCATTTTGAAGCAAAGTTGATAATTGTTGATATATCTTTCTTGTTGAGAATTTTACATTTATTGTTATTTTTGATATTCTTGTACATGTTGTGGTAGAACCGTGGGCTATTGTTGTGGAAACATTGATATTGTTGATTGTTGGCAAGTTGTGATATATGGGCACTTGTGATGCGAGTTGTTATTGTGATATGTTATTGACGCGCATGCGGCGGTATAAGGCTTAGGGTTAATGTGCATGCAGCGGTATAAGGTGGTAACTTATGTGTGTGTTGCTTGAAGGGGAAATACGTGAAGCCACATGGCGTCATAAGGTAGGTTAAAGTGCGTGAAGCTATTTTTGGAAAACTGTTTGCAAAACCTATTTCAAATGTAAGGCTCACGCGGCAGTATAAGGAAAGATTATGATTGAAATTGAGAAATGTGAATACGAGGTGGTACCTCGATTGTGAATTTTTTATTATAAAAGGCGGTACCTCGGTTGTGATTTGATTGTACACGAGGCGGTACCTCGTTGTAATTTTTGTCGTTTCTTTCATGTTGCAAAGAGTTTTGTTGGGAACATTTCTTGTTTTTTTGTTCTTCCGTGGTCTAGCACTTGTTGTCCCTATATGATAATTGTGGTTCTATTTAGTTGCTTCTTTTATGTTATCTCTATGTTTTATTTCCAGTATTAATTCATGCTATTATCTTATTTCGTATCAGTTATTTCTCCGTTCTCCATTATTATTCATTCTTATGCTTTCATTCTGTTTATTTATATCCTAGCAGGTGTCTTGACCTGGCCTCGTCACTACTCTACCGAGGTTAGGCTTGATACTTACTGGGTACCATTGTAGTGTACTCATACTATGCTTCTGCACATCTTTTTGTGCAGATCCAGGTATGTCTGCACGTGTCGGTCGTTAGTGTTCATCGGTTAGCTGCTTTACGGAGACTTCAAGGTATGCATGCTCGGCGTCCGCAGGCTTCAGAGTCATCTTCCTTTATTTTTATTCCTTGTTACATTTTCTTTCCGACAGTGATGTAGTAGATATTCTAGTTTTACTCTATAGAGCTTTTGACTCAGTTCCACTGGTCTTGGGGAGTGTATTGTTGTTGATTCTATTTTCGGAAGTTTATATCAGTTATTTAGCCTTTTTTAGTATTTTGTTAATTATTTCCATCGAGTTATTATTAACTGTTAGGTGGTTACCTAGTCATAGAGACTTGTTTAGTATTTTGTTAATTATTTTCATCAAGTTATTATTAACTATTAGGTGGTTACCTAGTCATAGAGACTAGGTGCCATCAAAACATCCTACGGAGTGAAATTGGGATTGTAGCAAGTTGGTATCAGAGCTCTAGGTTCATAGGTGTTATAAGTCATAAGCAGATTTAGTAAAGTCTTGCAGATCGGTACGGAGACATATGTACTTATCTTCAAGAGTCTACGTAACTGTTAGGAAAATTTCACTTCTTTGATTCCTTATCGTGCGAATTGATTATATTTGAAAACTGAATCTTTGAATTTCTATTCTCTCACAGATGGTGAGGACACACACTGCTGGATCGACGATCAGACACCCGCGGCCCCTACTAGAGCTGTGAGAGGCCGGGGCCGGGGTAAAGGCCGAGGAGGGGCACGTAGTGCAGCCAGAGCACTTTTTCGAGCTACGACAGAGGAGCCACCAGTAGCTCCAGTTGGGGGACAGGCACCTGAGGCGCCCGTTACCACCCCAGAACTTTAGGAGAATTTCACACAATTCTTGAGCATGTTCGGTACCTTAGCTCAGGCGGGGTTGATTCCACTTGCACCAGCCATATCTCAGGTTGAGGGAGGGCCTTAGTCTCTCGCAGCCCGTACCCCAGAATAGCGGGTCCAGGTCGATCAAGTCCCAAAGGTTATAACAGTACAACATGTTATTCCAATTCAGCCCGCGGTTAGGGCAGGAGCATCTGAGGAGGAACACCTTAGACTTGAGAGGTTCAAGAAGTATCACCCTCCTACTTTCAGTGGTTTAGCTTCAGAGGATACACATGGTTTTCTAGAGGGGTGCCACCATATTCTCCGCACCATGGGTATTGTGGAGACGAATGGGGCTACTTTTACTATGTTCTAGCTGTCAGGAGTAGCATATCAGCAGTGGCGAGTGTACGAGGAGAGTAGCCAAGCCGATGCAGCTTCACTTACATGGACTCGATTTATAGAGTTATTCTTGAGAGAGTTTGTTCCTCAGACCCTTCGGGATGCATGGCGCGGAGTTTTAGTAGTTGCGCCATGGCACTATGACAATGTTAGAGTATGCTATCTGATTCAGTGACTTGTCCAGAAATGCACCTGCCTTTGTTGCTACAGTTAGAGAGCAAGTCCGTCGATTCATAGAGGGGCTCAACTATGGTATTAGATTTAGCATGGCTAGATAGTTTGAGATAGATACCCCATATCAGCAGGTGGTAGAGATTGCACAGAGGTTGGAGGATATACGGGGCCGTGAGATAGATGACAGGAAGGCCAAGAGGCCTAGAGGTACTAGAGGATTTAGTNGACCCTTCGGGATGCATGGCGCGGAGTTTTAGTAGTTGCGCCATGGCACTATGACAATGTTAGAGTATGCTATCTGATTCAGTGACTTGTCCAGAAATGCACCTGCCTTTGTTGCTACAGTTAGAGAGCAAGTCCGTCGATTCATAGAGGGGCTCAACTATGGTATTAGATTTAGCATGGCTAGATAGTTTGAGATAGATACCCCATATCAGCAGGTGGTAGAGATTGCACAGAGGTTGGAGGATATACGGGGCCGTGA